>JASAOB010002597.1:0-27510 GCA_030849825.1 Herpetomonas tarakana | reverse complement strand
TGCGGGGAGGACAAGGACGATGCGATACCGTCGTACTTCTACACGCGGACGCACGGATCCTCCGGAGGGATGGAGAGGTAGGTGAGAAGGGGAAGGGGGTGTTGGTAGAGACGACGTGGTGCATCGGTGTGAGGATAGACTGAGGCCTCCCCCCCCCTCTTCTGTGTGACAACTTCTAGTCACCACTGCTTGGTCTGGTCTGATGTCTCGCTTCTTCTTGTCTCGCCTGTGTCTGTTGGGCTATCCACATGTTTAGGCCACCGACTCCTCTCCGCCCTCTACCCCTGTCTCCCCCTGTCTCCCCCTCACTCTCCCCTTCCTATCCCGCTAGCTATTATCCTCTGCCCGCCAAGTGTTGATGATTAGTCAATGGTCAACCCCCTCCGACTTGTGGGCTTGTCACGGAGTGTGAGGAGCCGTATTCCTGCACCACCACCACCACAGGACCCCCCTCTCCACAGCAAATGCAAGAGAGAAAGAGGTATCTCATAGGCAGGGAGAGAGGATGAAGTCGCGGGTAGCCGCATGCTCTTTGCGAAGGGACGAAAGGGAAAGGATGCAGACCGTCTGTTTCTTCCTTCTCTCTTTCTCTCTGTCCCGTGACACCGGCCCCCCCTTTCCCTGTTCTCCGTTATGCCAGTCCCTTACTGCTTCCTTTCTCTCTCTCTCGAAGGGCTGCAGGAGTGCCAACCCTCCCTCCCCTCTCCCCGTCACTCTCCCTCCCTGTTGTTGTTGAGAAGCGTCCGTGTGGTGTGTGCGTGCTTATTTATCAAAAGTAATACCACCCTTCCTCCCCTTCCCCCTTCACTCGTAAATACCGCCGACCCCTTCTTTTCGCGTCTTTGCTTTCTGCTCACTCTCTCCCCCTTTTCTCACTCCTCACTCCTCCCCAATCCACCTCCTCCCTATCCCTGAGCGAAGGAAGAGAGAGAACCGAGAGAGACATACCGCAGACATACATATACGCACATGCTTTTCGTTCTCTTCTGCCTCTGTTCTTCTTTCAAATGAGAAAATATATCCATCCCGACACCTTTTGTTCTCTCCTCTACTTTCCTGCTGGTTCTTGGTGGTGGCACGCTCTCTATTTGCTATCCCAGAGGCGGCTTTCGGAGGTTCCCTCCCCCTCCCCCCCCCCCTCGGGACCCATCCTGAGCCATCAGTACCGTGCCTGCGAGAGACGTCCCTGCAGCACACAGGTGGGGTGTGGAGGATACTGTAGCACGACGACACTGTCAAAGTGCTCCTGTCCTCTTTCCCTTTCCCTTTCTCCCTATGCAAAGCTCTCTCCCTCGTCCCCCCTGCTCTCCTATATGCCAACACAGATCAGCGCAAAACGAAAAATGCAAACAGGTTTAGGCATCTATCCACATCTACGGGGGTGCCCATGTATCCGGTAGGGGGGGAGAAGGAAGACGATGGGGAAGAGGAGAGATGGGTGGTTCTGGTGGACCTTCCCAGACCACCACACCCTCCCCTCCTTTCGAAGGAGGAAAGGGAGAGCTCTGCCACTTCGGCACACCAACGCGCCGAACGGTAGGCTCCCTCTTCCCCATTCCCCCCCTAACAAGGAGGTCCTCTCGTGGCACGTGCCAGCGTACCTACGCCACGGTAAAGAAGCTATCCCCCCCCCTCCCCCTCCGCGGCAGGCATCCGTGCCTTGGCGGCGTTTGCGTGACTGTAACTACCACATCTCGGTCCATCCATCCTCCTCTCGCCTTTCACTCCTCTCCTCTGTTGCGCATCTTCTGCCAGTTCTATTTCCCCGGTCACTCGCTGCCACCTCAAACCCTATTATCCACCCCCTCCCTTCTCTATTACTCTTCTTCATACTCACCTTTGCCAACGTACCTTTCCTTTCTTTACCACATATACCACTCCTTCTCTCTCCACAACAACTGTCCTACGTTACCTTCCTGACACAAGGAACATAAACTCCTCGTAAGCAACTCATCAAGAAGAGTACAATACCGCCGCCACCAACCCACCAACCCACCACCCCTATTGCACCCCTACCGTCGTCGTTATCATGCCCCCGCAGTACCACAAGAACCTGACCTCCCCCGAGCTCGTGGAGTGGGCTCTGAAGCTGGAGAAGGACTCCAAGCTGAGCGCTCGCGGCGCGCTGTGCGTGCTGTCGTACGCCAAGTCGGGCCGCTCGCCGCGCGACAAGCGCATCGTGGACACCAGCGACGTGCACGACAACGTCGACTGGGGCAACGTGAACATCAAGCTGAGCGAGGACTCGTTCGCCAAGGTGAAGGCGCGCGCGCTGGAGTTCCTGAACTCGCGCGAGCACCTGTTCGTTGTGGACTGCTTCGCTGGCCACGATGAGCGCTACCGCATCAAGGTGCGCGTGATCACGACGCGTCCGTACCACGCGCTGTTCATGCGCGACATGCTGATCCGCCCGACGCCGGAGGAGCTGAAGAACTTTGGCGAGCCCCACTACACGATCTACAACGCCGGCGAGCACACGGCGGACCCGTCCGTGCCCGGGGTGACGTCCAAGACGTGCGTTGCGCTGAACTTCAAGACGCGCGAGGAGGTGATCCTCGGCTCGGAGTACGCTGGCGAGATGAAGAAGGGCATCCTGACGGTGATGTTCGAGCTGATGCCGCGCCAGAAGCACCTGTGCATGCACGCGTCGGCGAACGTTGGCAAGTCTGGCGACGTGTCTGTCTTCTTTGGCCTGAGCGGGACTGGCAAGACGACGCTGTCGGCTGACCCGCGCCGCAAGCTGATCGGCGACGACGAGCACGTGTGGACGGACCGCGGCGTGTTCAACATCGAGGGCGGGTGCTACGCGAAGGCGATCGGCCTGAACCCGAAGACGGAGGAGGAGATCTACAACGCGGTGCGCTTTGGCGCCGTGGCGGAGAACTGCGTGCTGGACCGCGTGACGAAGGAGATCGACTTCAACGACGAGTCGATCTGCAAGAACACGCGCGTTGCGTACCCGCTGGACCACATTCCCGGCGCGCTGAAGCACGCTGTTGCCGGCCACCCGCGCAACATCATCTTCCTGACGAACGACGCGTTCGGCGTGATGCCGCCGGTTGCGCGCCTGACGCCCGCGCAGGCGATGTTCTGGTTCATCATGGGCTACACGGCGAACGTGCCCGGCGTGGAGGCTGGCAGCACGCCGGTGGCGAAGCCGATCTTCTCGTCGTGCTTTGGCGGCCCGTTCCTGGTGCGCCACGCGACCTTCTACGGCGAGCAGCTTGCGGCGAAGATGAAGGAGCACAACAGCCGCGTGTGGCTGCTGAACACGGGCTACGCTGGTGGCCGCGCTGACCGCGGTGCGAAGCGCATGCCGCTGAAGGTGACGCGCGCCGTGATTGACGCGATCCACGACGGGAGCCTGGACAAGGAGACGTACGCGACGTACCCGGGCTGGGGCCTGCAGATCCCGACGAAGTGCGCGCGCGTGCCGTCTGAGCTGCTGGACCCCCGCAAGGCGTGGAAGAATGTGGACGAGTTCAACGCGACGACGAAGGAGCTTGTTGCGATGTTCCAGGACAGCTTCCAGAAGCGCTTCGCGGCGAAGGCGTCTGCGGAGCTGAAGGCTGCCGTGCCCAAGTACGCGGCCGCCTCCTCCCTGTAAGGCTGCGGGGAGGACAAGGACGATGCGATACCGTCGTACTTCCGTTGCGTTGATCGCGGGTGTGCTCGTCGCTCACGCTGACGTACCCACACCCGTGCTTCGCTGACCAACGCCCCGCGAGTTGTGGGGTGAGGACTACACAACTTTGCGTGTAGACCGGCAGTGGTGGAAAGAGGACACTGCGCCGTTCGCCGCAGCCTTATCCGGAGGAGCAGTGGGCTCCATAGGAAGCGCCACACCACCACCGACGACAGGGCTCCTCTGCCATTGTTGTCCCCCCTTTCCCTTGCTCACTCCTGGCTGTGCTTGAACCTCAAAATTCCACGTATTTCATGTTATATGCTCTCGTCGTACCCATCCAACATGTAGGATGAAACGCTACATGTTGGTGTGCAAACGTAGTTCCCGTAACCACTTTCACTCTTGACTTTTCTGATTTTTGCTTGCCTCGTTCTCGGTCCTCCACCTCCCTCTCTCCATCCCTGCTCTCCATCCCTCTCTACGCATACTTTATACGCATGCAGGGCCAACGATAGGAAGTGGTGTGTGTGTCTGTGTCTAGGGAGGAGCATATATATACGACACACCTCCTCCCTCTTCCCCCTCCCGAACAGAGTGAGTGGGTACCATAAAATGCGTAAGGGGGTGAGGAGAGAGTACAGCAAGTGAAGTGTCCTTTCCCCTTCTCTCTTCCGCTCTTCCGCTCTTCTTTCCTCCTTTTCTTCTCTTTCCCTTCCTCTCCCTCCCCCCCCTCAAAGCTCCTTTGACTATGTCTGTACCGCTCCCCCGCGTCATGGCGATTCCCCTGTTTTCCGCATCCCTCCTTCCCCCCTCCCTGCCCCCTCCCCCATGGCAACCGGACGGGAAGAGAGAAGGAAGTAGGCCGTCCACAGTCCTACCACAGACGGATCGTTGTGTCTGCTGATTGCGACTCCCCACCACATGTCCAAACAAAAGACAAAGGAAAGCAGAAGAGGATACTGAAATATAATGAGAGGAACAGGGATGGAATCGTAGCAAGAGAGAGGCTGCGCAATGGTGCCCGCTGTGCAGGGGTGTTGCATCAGGTGGCCCCAGCCATGGTGCGTGCGCGCGGGCAGACATGAGGCGGTGTTGATCGGCGAGGGGGAGGAAGGAAGGGTGAACAGAGAGAGAGAGAGAGGTTTCTTCCTCGGAAGACGTCAACCTTCCTCCACCATCCCCCCCCCCCTGCTTCTCCCAGAGGTGCCTGCCCTGTCCGTCACTTCCCTCTCCTCTCCGCCATTTCTACTTCGCGCCGTTACGCCTCGCTCGTACAAGTTGTTAGAGCGCTTTCTCTCTCTCTCCCCACACACACGTTTCTTTTCTTCTCTTTCCTTTGTTTGGCATCTCCCCCTGCCCCACCCATCCCCTCCTCCTTCTCCTGTTCGCTCGCCCCTGTCGCGGGAAAGCACTCGTGTGTGGCGACCAGTGTGGACGGCTGCTCATAACACTTCTTCTTCTTCTGTCTGAGCCCCTGACGCGGAGGCCAGCCAGCGCTTACCGCAGGGTCCGTCGTTGTGGCAAGATAAGAAGGAGAGAGACAGAGGGGGAAGTGATAGCGAGAGTGGCAACCATCCCTCACAAGGGAAAAGGAAGTGAAGGAACAGAGGGGGGAGGTAGAAGGAAAGAGAGTGCGCGTGCGTTGCCATTCATTTGTCGAGCTCCACGCAGGGAAGGCAGCAGCCAAAAAAAAAAAAATATATATATCTGTGGATTGGCCAGCTTGTTCCCTCCCTTGCTAACCCCCACATCGTCTTGTACCGCATAAAGGACACGCCCTGGGCAAAGGTCAACTTCCTCTCCCCTGTCCCCCTTCTCATATTGACAACACAAACAGAGGAGAGCGGACCATTCATTGACTCACGGTAGCATCCCTTTTGCAGGCCTCCTCTTCTTATTTTCCTATCTTGCTCTCTCGCCCTCTCTCGCTTTCTTCTCTTTTTCTTACTTCCACCCTGCCTCCCTCCCCTCCCCCCTCCTATACCGCCAGCGAGCTATCATCTCCGATACAGCAGACCCTAGACAAGATTACTTTCGACTTCTGTTCCCTTTCCACTTTTCTTCTCCTCCCCCTCTTTCTTGGATTGACTTCCTCTTCGCGTGTTTCGGCTGCGCGTGGCCCTTGTGTTTTCCCCTACATCCTCCTTCCCGCCCTCTGTTGTCGACGCGACACCCCCCCCCTCCGTCTTCCCCCTTTTTCTTGTCCCAAAGGACTCTGCGCCGCTCCGGCTCCTACCTACCTTTCCTTCTTTCCCTCTCTATTGAGAATATCTATATATATATCGCTGCTGCTACTGGTGTTGTTGCTATTGTTGCTATCGTGAGCGAAACTCTCCCCTTCTCTCCCCCCCCCCTACGCGTCTTCCTCCATGGCTACTTCCAGAGGGGAACACCTCCGCCTACCCGCCGGTGAGGTGGTGAAGAATCGGTACGAAGTAATTGAGGAGATTGGCTGTGGCAACTTTTCAAAGGTGTACCGATGCTACGACCGCGCCAGATCAGACCCGAGAGAGAGGAAGCGCCTTCCGGTGGCCATGAAGGTGCTGAAGAAGGAGTACAAGAACGACGCAACGTTTGAGCGACGCATGCTGAAGATCCTGCACGAGAAGGACACGGAGAAGAAGGCGAGGGTGTCGAAGATGATCGAGTATTTTGAGTGGCAGGAGTGCCCGGTGTTCATCATGCCCATCCACGGCCCATCCGTGCGCTCGCGACGGCTCGGCATCGGCCGCGGTGTGGTGACACGGCCTCTGCTGTTGGCGTTTGCCTACGATGTGCTAGAGACGCTCAGCTTTGTGCACTTCACCTGCCGAATGGTCCACACCGATCTGAAACCGGAGAACATCCTCATCAGCGACGTGGCCCACGCACACGACAAGAGCCTTGGCGAGAGTTGGGTCATCTGCGACTTTGGCAGTGCCTCCCTGTGGCGAATGGAGAAGATGGACTCAGACTTGATCTCCACCCGGCCCTATCGCGCACCGGAGGTGGTGCTGGGCAACAAGTGGTTCTACGCGGCGGATATGTGGAGCATCGGCTGCATCCTGTACGAGGTCGCCATCGGCCACCGCCTCTTCGAGGTCCGCGACGACAACACGCACTTGCAAATGATGGAGAGGCGGGTGGGCCGCCTGCCCGACGCGTTCCGCCGCCACGCCAAGTACAGCCCCCGGTACTTCACCCCCAAAGGGGACTTTCTCATCGTCTCCGAGACCGTGCGCAATGGACGCTGTCGCCTCACCTCGATTTCCGACATGTTCCGCGACGACCCGCCGTTTCTGCGCCTGCTGCAGGGCCTCTTGACGTACGAGCCGACGAAGCGCTTGACCGCCGACGAGGCTCTGGCGCAGCCGGTCTTCAAGGACATTCGCCGCGCGCGACACGGCGAGGGCGACGACGATGAGGACGACGCGGAGAGCACCGGCATTGATGCCCCCGCGGCAGACACGGACGGCATCAACGGCGATGGCGGCACGTCGCCAGTGTGCCCAAAGCCGTGCGTGCTACCACGCGCTGGCGGTGCGGTGCGGCTGCATGCGGTCGCGTCAGGCGGCGACGTCATCGACTTCGCCACGAACCAGTCCGGGGAGTTATCCGGGCTGGACGAGCAGCCGGCGCGCAAGTACGCGGACCCGGGCAGCCTAGTCAACCGAAGTGGGTCATCCTTCTCGCCATCGCCGATGCCCGTCGCGATCGGCATCAGCTCTGGCGTCACGCCGATTGGGTCCCCAAAGAATAGGTCACGCCCCACCTCCCTTCACTCCCCCTGCGATGACAGCGTTAAAGCGGCCTCGTCGTCGCCAAAGACGAAGATGACGGTCACGGACACCACCGCGGCGAAGCGCGCCACGGCAGGCGGCCGCCGCAACCTCAACAGCAGCTACTACAAGACCGCAAAGCCAAGTTTGATGAGCAGCACGGTGAGCGCCGCGAGTGGCGGCACGCCGAGCAAGCCGGCCGTGCGCAGCCTTAGTGCCACGGCCAGGTCCACCGCTCCCAGTAGTCGCACCGGCGCCACGCCAAAGGAGAAAGCCAGCCGCACCTCCAGCGCGCATTCCAAATCCTCCCTGCCAGACACACCGCGGAAGTTGGCGTTGACGGTGCCACCCAGGAAGTCGAGCTCCGCGCCTACTACGCCGCGCACACCGCGCACACCACGCACGCCGCGCACACCGCGCCACGACAAGCCCAGCATCGCCGCTGGCACAGCGGCACCAGAGGAGCGCAAGTCTCGCCGTGAACCGAGTCACACGTCGCCCACGACACTGGTCGTGAAGGACAGCCCGCCCTTCCGGAAGAGCGCGTCGCCCGGGACGAGCAGTGGCACGACGCGCAAGGCCAAGACCTCCGTCGATAACCAGCGCGGTGCAACTCGAGCCGGCTTCAGCGGCCACCAAGCGGCGGCGGCGGCGGTGCAGCACGGGACACCCAGCAAGCCAATCGCACCATCCTCGTCGCCCGCGGCGGCGGCCGTTGACAGCGGCGCGCACCCCAAGCACAGCCTGCTCCGCCCCCCCACACCGAGCAAGAAGGATCGCGCGGGGGTGTCCCCGAAGCCTGGGAGCCGCACTTCTAGCGTGGGCGGCGCGGCGCAGAGGCGGCCCACTCCCAAAGGAACGGAGGCGGCGGCTTCCGGCCGCGCGCAGCACTCGGGGCTCATCAACGAAGCCACCATCTTCAACCGCCAGCTGACGACGCCGCGGGGTCGTGGGTCACAGCCGGCGAGCGGCAAGGCGTCTCGTACATCGAGCATCGCGTCGCTCACTGCGTCACCGCCCCTGCTGGGTGTTGCGCTTCGCCCAACCACGAGTGCGAAGGACCGCACGGCGGCTGCGGGCCGCAGCAGCCGCCCCTCTGGCGCCACGGGCCTGCTGGCCTCTGCGGGAAGCGTTGGCAGCAGCGACAGGAAGAAGCGACTAGACCGCTCCCTGTCGGTCTCCTCCCTGCAGGACAGCCTGCGGCATGAGTTGAGCAACGCGGATGGCTACAAGTCGCCTGGCACGCGCACCCCACGCACCAACACACCGACTCGCACCTCGGAGAGACGTGGCCTGGGTGGGAGCATGACCCTCAGCTCGGCGCCACTGGCGAAGCAGAGCGCGTACAACAACATCAAACCTGGTCGCAAGGCCTGTGGGGGTGACGGAGAGGAGCAGCAGC
The DNA here is from genome assembly GCA_030849825.1 of Herpetomonas tarakana. Taxonomy (NCBI): domain Eukaryota; phylum Euglenozoa; class Kinetoplastea; order Trypanosomatida; family Trypanosomatidae; genus Herpetomonas; species Herpetomonas tarakana. Next base: position 18,722 of record JASAOB010002597.1, on the reverse strand, counting down.
AGCACAGCCTCCTCACCAGTCTCGCCAGCAGCAGCCAAGTCCACCCGTCGCAGTCGTCGTCCCTGCTAGAGCATCCGCAAAACGCGTCTTCGCTCGCCGATAGCTCCTCCTCCCAGCCACCCGAGACGACTGCCGCTGCCAGGCCGAGGGAGGTGCGCGAGTTCCGCCAGAGCGGGGTCATCGACTCCACAGACCAGGCCGTCGCCAACGCCGCTCAAAATACCCCACGCACCGCAGCCGCTGTGGCAGCCAACCGACCTCTGAAGCCGCGGATGGCACTGCGCATCCCCGCGACAAAGCCGTCCACCATCGACCGCAAGCCACCGCCCGCCGTGCACGCCGACAAGTCCGCAACGTCAGACGCCGATATGGACCCCTTGCATCCCGGCCCAGCGACACCTTCTGTAGGGGCCAACAGCAGCAGCAGCGACGCGCGGCGTGCCTCGTTGTCCTTCTGCCACACCACCTCGTTGCAGGACCCGCACAAGCGAACGGATACGGAGACCGCCGAGGGCGTCTTGGAGAGTCCGGGAGGCCTACAGTCCGTCGTGCCTATCCTCCGCTACACCTCTGGCTCTCCACTGCGCAACGACATCGCGAGCACGAGCGGTGCCTCGTGCTCGACAGCCAGCCCACGTCCGGACGACTACAACTCGCCGATCCGCGTGCGTGACATGGACTCGGGTGCCGACTCTGCGGCTTCCTTTACGCCAGTCGTCAGCACCCCGCGAGGTGACGGGAGCGGCGAGGCAGGCGGCGCCGCCCCCACCACCGCCGCCACCAAGAGCACCCCGGCAGCCGCGGTTCCGACCACGAGCGGCGCCGTGAAACGTGGACCCGTGTCGAAGAAGGCCCCGCCGGCAACGGTGGTGGCGGGTCGGAGAAAGGACAAGTCGCGTTCCTCTTCCCCTGATGTCCCACCACCACCAACGGTGACAGCCGTGGGCAAGAAGGAAGGCTCTCAAAGCGCCTCTTCCACGCGCGAGGGTTCATCCTCCAAGGGCAGCGGCGGCGAGAAGAAGCCGCGGAAGCCCGGCCCTGTGAAGGAGCATCCAGACGGGACGGGCGGCGGGCCGGAGCTGCCACCGCAGGCCTCTGCGCCATCCCACCCGGTTGCGGACACGCGCTCCGGCTCGGTGAAGAAGGCCGGCACCGTCGTGCACGCCAACCCTAACTCGAGCTCCCACACGTCCACAGCGCCAGCGGGAGTAGCAGCCGGCGACGGCGACGCACCAACGCACCTCGCCCGCCGCCCCGGCGTCGGCGACGGCCCCATCCCGCCGACCATTGTGACCCAGCGCAGCAGACCAGTGAACGAGAACCACGCCCCCCGCATGGTGGTCGCCGATGTCTCGCAGCTGCAGTCCCTCCCACCACCACCGCCGGAGCACAGACACAGCGGCGGCAGCAGCTCGCTGCGCTCCAGTCGCGTGCTTGACGACACCCACACGTTGTCCTCCTTACCGTCCACCGCCACTGGCCCACCGCCAGGCGTGCCCTCCCCGTCCGCGGCCGCGAGCGGCAACTCCCCGCGCAGCTCCTCCCAGCCGAAGCCGCTGCCACAGCCTGGCGCGATACAGCACAAGTCGCAGAAGCCGCACGCCACGAGCGCCTCGACGGGATCCGAGAAGCTCAACCGAGGGATAGCAAAGAGCAAGAACAGCCTCGACGGGGAGCCCTACATTGTGTCGAGCCCGGATGCCGGAGACGCGGCCGATGACGGGGACCAGGTCGTGGTGGAGCCCGTGGAGCCCACGGCACCTGTGGGGGCCTCCGCTACCGCGGAGGAGAAGCCACTGCAGGAGCGCTCGGGCAGCATTTCCTTCAAGGAACCCCCCGCCCCCAACGTCCGTCCCGCTGTCCAGCCCCTCACGCACGCCGGCTCCGCAGGCAAGCACATCGAAGTCGCAGGCGTCAAGAAAGTTGGCGCAAGCGCCACCTCGCCGTCGAGCTTCGCGACCCATCGAAACAAGTATATCGTGCCCAACCCGGCGACGCGTGCGGCGGCTCCCCAAGAGTCTCAGCGCAGCAACGGCGCGTCGGCCGCTGCTGCCGTCTACGCCGCTGTGCGTCACTCGACTACGCACGACGGCGGGCCCATACCAGACCCGGTGACAGCAGGAAGGAGGAGGGGGGCAGCGGAGGAGAGACTGGGCGGGGCGAAGGCCGCGGCTGGCCCTGCGGCGAACCGCCGGCGCGTGGGCCTCGTCGACGCAAAGGAGGGGGGCAGTCGTGGTGCCACCACTGCCAACACCTCTGTGAATGCGGGCAGCGGTGAGCTTCACTTTTCCTCGCTGGCGAAGGAGAAAGGGGTGTGTAAGACCCCCGCCGCGGGCTTCCCCCGTGCAGACGCCATGGAGGCCTCGGCCCACTCCCACCACCACCACCACTCGTCTCCGTCTGTGCAGCACGCATCACACGGAGACCTTGAGGCAAGCGTCGGTGGCGGCAGCTCCCTGGACGGCGCCGAGCGGCGGGGCTATCGCCGCGACAGCCGCACGCTGCGTCGGATACCGGAGGGGAAAGCTGTGGGCAATGGTGGTAGCACCAGCGAGATGAGTGGTAGCTGGCATCATGAGTCTGCCAGTGGGCACATCTCGCCCGTACCGCCCCCCGACGTGGAGGGACTCACACGGCAACCGGAGTGAGGCGTGCATCACCACCACTACTGCCACAATATCGGCAGTACCAAACCCATGTGTGTGTGTGTGTGTGAGAGTGAGAGAGCGAGGTGCTCCTCCCTTCACCTCCTCTCTCTTGTCTCTGTGGAAGGGAGGTACACTATCCATCGGCCATCCTTCATCCGCTGCTGCTGACGCATTCTCTGTTCCTCTCCCTTCTTCAGCGTCCCCCCCTTTTTTTTTTGGTGTTCACCTCTCTGTCGTTGTCATCGTCGTGCAGAGGTTCCTGTACATGTTCATTATCATTACTGTCGCTGCCATTATTGTTGATACCTCTCTGTGTGTGTGTGTGTGTGTGTGTGTGTCGGCGCTTTCGTATTCCACTTTCCCTTCACTCTCGCATGTTCGATGTGAGCTGAGAGCCTCACCCCCTCCCCCTTTCCCCCCCCTCCCACTTTGCACGGCGCGCAAAGCGCTGCTGCTGCTGCTCCCCCCCACTTCTTGCGGCTCTTCTTTCGACTAATGGTTGCTGCTAGTACCATAACTACTACTACTATCATTGATACTATTCCTATACCGTCGATTGACTTCAATGGTGGCTTCTCCTTTGGCGGTTTGTCGACCCCATCCTTGCTCGAGTAGATCTTCCCTTGTTCACCGACGGCGACGGACGCGCGACACATACGGTGCCGCCGTGGTCTATTTTCCTCTTTCCTCTTTCCCTTGTCAAAAAAACGTGAATGCGTGCATGTGTGAGCATTTTGGCTCACCACTTGTATCATCCTCCTTCCCATGGCCGTCATTATCATCGTGTTGTCGTCGTAGTGGATACCGTTTTTATTCTCATCCCCCGTTGTTGGCGTCCACTCTGTCTGCTCAGCCGCTCCTTACCCCCCCCCCCTCTCCTGCCTACGCACTGTGTGTGTGCATGTGTGTGTGTCTGCTTCGGTTGTTATCCCTCTCTCCCTACCACTCTTTCCGCTTGTCTGTCTCTGTCTATCTCAATGTGAATCATGCGCCGTGGGTTCGCCTCCATCCTTCCATCCTACACCATTTTCGCTCGGGGAGAGGACTTCGCGCACTCTCTCTCTCTCGGTCTCTCTTCTCGTTCTGTCCTCCACCAGCCAGTTGACGCCTTCCCCCCCCCCCCCCCGCGCTTGATGGATACGGGGGCGGGGAAGGGATGCGTGGGCAACCTCCCTCTTACTGAGACGGTGACGATGACCTCTATGTACGCACTGCTCCACTTCATTGGTGCCATTCTCTTTCGACTTCCCCCCCCCCTTCACCCAGACACCCACACAGATAGAGTCACACACACGCTGAGCGAGCTGTCCCACTCCTCGTCTCGGGCACTTTGTGTTGGTATACACAGAGAGCAACGAGAGTGGGGCTACATGGGTGAGGGGAGCGGACGGCGCGCTCCGCTTTGCTAGCCCAAACACACACACACATAAAAGAGGAAAGAGCTTCAGAGAACGAGGAGGAAAGGAAAGGCAGTGAGAGGCCACCATGCATGTGAGTGTGCCTGTACCTGTATCTGTGAGGATGATGTCTATCTCTGTGTGTGCCCTGCTTGCCTCTCCCCCGCCGTTTTCGGTAGGGGTGGGGAGAGCAAATGGGAGATGACGGCTGTTTAGTCCTGCTGTGAATGCCATCAGTATCCCTCCCCCCCCTCCTTCCCTCCCTCCTCCTGCTTCTCTCCTTCACTTTCTTCTTACCAACTCGCAGGATGTGGTGCCCTCTCCTCGAAGCGGTACTCCTCTTTTACTTTCTCTCTCCGCCTTCAGCGCACTCCTATCGCCATTAGAATCCCCTCCCCCCCCCCCTCCCCCCGCAATCCCTCACATGTACCACTATACCCCTCGCTTTTCTCCTTCCACCGGCAGCGGTGCTGACCATCATCATCATGCTGATGGCGTTGATGATGTTGATTTGGTACGAAGCCCCTCTGCTGCCAAGTCCTTTCCCACTGGCGGGTATCCGTGCTGGTTGTGCGAGCGGCAGTGCAGCTCGACTGGCTACCGCGACGCCCCTGCTTTGTTCTTCCCCGCGGAACCGCCGCGTGCGGAGAGCGGGTGGGCCCAGAGCAATCTGGGCAACAGACAGAGCCTGTTCCCGTCCCACAGAGGCGAGGGCGGCGCTGCGGGTGCCCCGTGCGTGAGCTCCTTCACGCTTTGTGAGAACTGCGCCACCGCGGTGGACGCGGAGGAGCGCGAGGCAGATTACCATTACCCAGCACAGCCGTCACGACGGTTCATGGCGTGCCACTCGGAGGAGTATGTGGCGAACGTGCGAGGATACAAGGCGCTGCTGCAGACGCTCTCCGAGAAGGTCGTCCGCGCCTCTCAAACCTTTGCCTCCGCTATCTCCTCGCCGAGTGGCGGTGGCCAGCACGGTCGCGTCGATGGCGCCGCCACCACCATCGTGGCGGTGACGGCCGAGACACCGCTCACGCGAACCACACCGCAGCTCCAGCGCAAGGTCCTAACGCTGCTGCTCGACTATCTGGAAGGGGTAACAGAGAAGGACTTCCAGAGCCGCCAGACCCGCAGCGGGGCCGCCTCCTACTACGGGACGGGCCCCGCCATGATGCGCCAAGAGGAGCGCAACATCTTCCTGAAGGAGCTCATCACGCTCGAGCGCGTCTTGGCGACGACCCAGTCGCACACCGCAGAGAACGGCACACAGACACCGCAGCTGCTGTCCTCCGCCTCGCCGCTCGCCGTCCCCAGGCGCCACCCCAGACATGTCGACGGGACCCAGGAGATGCGAACCATGGCCCGTCTGCTGAGTTCCTCTCCTGTCCATCGCCCTGAAGTGCTCGACGACGGTCAGCGACGTGGCCGTGACGTCCCTGTGGACGACTCCCCGCCTCCTCGTGGCCATTTCGTCAGTCACGGTGGTGGTGCGGGAGGGGGGACACTGGAGGGTATGGTGGAGAACGGGCTTCGGCGGGCGGCGGGCTACCGGGACGACCACTCCAGGAGCGGTGCGAGCAGGGACTCGTCACCAAGGTCCAACGACCTTCCGCAGCCCTACAGAGGAGGTGGACGAGAAGATGGCAAGACCCTGGATGCAATGCCGGAGCCGGTGAGCGAGGATGACGACACCGTTCTCCTCAACTACTTTGCCCGCCGCCTACATGACTCACGGCGGAGCGTTGCCAGCACGGACGACCGGAGCAGCGGCCGACAGCGTCCGAGCGGCTTTCCGCCAGGCGGCCCACCACCACCACGGGCTCCTTCACAGTCCCCAACTCAGCACCAAGATCGCCGTGCTGCTCTTGTCACCGCACCAAACAGCGATGAGCAGCAACAGCAGCAGCAGCAGCAGCTTGAGACGCTGGAGAGCCGGCTGGAGCACGAACTCGCTCGCCGGCAGGAGGCGGAGCAGGCGCTGAGTGAGGCGCGGCAAAGGGTCGCCTCCCTCGAGAAAGTCACCAACGACATGGGAGAGCGGCTGCTGACGAGTCAACTCAGCTTCTCGCCAGCGTTCCACCTCAACCACCTCAACGACTTCTACAGCAATGTTGTAACCTTCTTCCAGCTCTTCTGCATGCGCAAGAGTATGCAGTTTGCGGAGGAGGTGTCCGCGGTCATGCGCGAGGTCAGCAGTCGCCGTCGCCCCAGTCCCCGCCAGCGAGCCAGCGCGGCAGCACCCGCCACGGCACTGGCCAACCCACTGCTGCGCGGTCGCCCCACCGCTACCGCCACCGCCACAGCAGCGGCTGGACCAGGCACTCATCCTTCGTGTCCGCAAACGCGGCCCTCCACCAGTCCGGACAACGCATCCTCCCCGTCACCAGCACCGGCACGACCCCGTGGCGGGGCCAGCGGGGCCGGCATTCCTGACGGGAGTGTGCTGGTGGAAAGTGAGCTGTACGACGGGGAGGACGCACTGGAGGAAGAGGAGGAGGAGATGAGGCGTCCTTACCTCTTTCAGCTCCCCGAAGGGGACGTGGCGTATCGGATATGAAGAGCGACCCATTTCTAGTGTTTCCCCCTTTCTCTCCCCACCCCCCACCCCACCCTCTCTGTATGACCGATATTTACAACCCACCAAGGAGCAAAGGGAGAAGGAAGTGGCCATGATGGAGAGAGAGAGAGGGAGAGGAGGGACAGCAGCAGCGATGGATATCCACAACCGACATGCGCAATCGTCATCCAAGCTCTCTCCTTCCCTCCTTCCTCCCTTACTAGGACACCACAGACAACTTCACTCCCTCCCCCCCCCTTTCTCTCCTTCGATTGAATGCAGCAGACGGTGCCAACGCCCGTTGGACTCCGCACAAGCAGGCGATAGGCGTCGGTGCAGCATTGCAGGGACCAAATGCGCTCCACAGCAGCTCGCTTCTTTGCCATGGACGGCGGCGGCCCTGAAAGCGGTACAGGAAGGCAGTGGGGTGTGGGTGGGCGACACGGAGCGGCGCCAGCCTTGGCGACGACGGCACGGTCAGTCCCGCGGACCAGCGTCCCCAACGCAGACGACACCTTGAGCCGCAGCGATGGCCACGGTCCAGCAGAGCGATTTCCCCGTGCCCACACAGTTCCCCGACCCGTCACAGTGAAGCAGGTCATCACAGGCGTGGCAGGTGGCACCGAGTACCGCGTGGGTGCGAGCACCATCTTGCTCGATGGGCTGCCGTGTTGTCACGTAACGCTGTGCGGCCGTGTCTTGTCCAAGCAAGGCCCTCACGAGAATGGCAGTCTCGCCCGCTTCCTCGCTGCCTTGTCGCAGCAGCACCTACGGCCCCCTCACGCGGTCCACGGTCTCTCCGTGAATCACCGCCTCGATCACAGTCTTCACTTGAACTCGGACGTCCCGCTCAGTGGCCCACCCGCCTCGTTTGCGAGTGGGCAGACGTCACGTGCGGGCCCGCCGCACCCGTACTCCGTGTACATTATGACCGACGCCACTGGCTCTCTTGGCGTGCTCCAGCACCACAGCATTCTGTATGACTGCGCCGAAACTGACGACGAGGCGAGCCAGCCAGCATGCTTCGCCGATCACGCGCATCAGAGCACGTTGCCCGCCCACACAGACACAGAGGGCGGCGAAGGCCCTCGTTACCAAGCAACACCCAGCGCCTTCCACAATCCCTCCATTCCTGCAGAGGAGCTAGATGTGATGGTGAACGATTACATCGTCGTCTCAGGCCGACTCGCCTTCGCGGATGTCGAAGGAGGCACGTTTGACTGCTGCTTCGCTGGCCTCCCCGCCTTCTCCGCGCCGCCGCGAACGCTTCCTCCGTCAACCCTCACCGTCAGAGAGCCGGTGCTATCGACGGCGGGCAGCGAGGACGCAGCGGCGTGCCCTGGCACGGGGGCACCTTACACGCATGTCGTGCTACCAGGCGCGGAGGTGGCAATGCCTCTGATGGCGTTTTGCAACGCGTTCGGGTTTGACCCTGTCGCGGCCCCGCCTCCTGGTGCCCGATTCCTCACAGCCCGCGAGGAAGAAGATGATGAAGCGGAAGGGGAGCAGTCGCGCTGCTTGCACGAGGCCGCCGCCGCCAGTCTTTCCTGTTGCACCACCGCCAACGACGCAGCCACCGCAAGCGCAACGGCAGCGGCGGTGGCGTCATCATCATCATCATCATCGCCACCACCTGGAGTGCAGGTATGTGTGAGGGGCAGGGTGCGGCTCGCACACTCGAGCGACGAGATTACCTACTGGTCGCTGTCCGCACTGGAGACCCATCTCCGCCTCCGCAGACGCAAGGCACACGGACCTGCCATCGGCGCCGCTTCCTCTTCATCAGAATGATAACCACCCCATCGCTGCTGCTCTCCCGTTCTCTCTTTCAGGGGAGAACTAAAGCAACAGATTCCCACGATATGAAGTTTGTGTGTGCGTATGTGCGTGCGTACAGGGCGTACATGCTGCTGGGAGCCCTTTCTTGTCGTTGCCATCCCGTCCTCTCCTACCTCCTCTCTGCTCCCTCCCCTCCACATTTCCAGACAAGCGCAGGTGACTTGTGCTCTCTCTCTTTATCGCTGCATTTGTTGTTGTTGTTGTTGTTGTTGTTGTTGTTTGGGAGCTGACTTTGCCCCCCCCCCCTCCCTTTTGGCCCCTACTCAAACTCGTTCATTCTCTCTGTCGCTCGCTCGTGGTACACTTATGCCGACCACGCAGCAGCAGCAGCAGCGCAAGCGGCAGCGTTCCTCCTCGCCAGTGGCGCGGCGTGGTGTCGGGGCTGCAGGGGGATCGCCACCATCACCACCGCTCGGATCCGCTGTCGGGCTCCCGTTCCGGCCGAGCCCGCGTAACAGCTCGCTGCTTGGTGGAGAGGCAGAGCCGGCTGGCGTCCGAGCGGCGCGGGTACAGGTGCTGCAGGATGTCCTGCGACGCACCTCACTAACAGAGCTGCGGGATCGCGAAATCGTGGAGTGGCTCAGTGAGACTGAGGGCTGGCTGCTGAGGGGAGAGGCTGCCTTTGGGGAACCACGCGCACCACTCCTCTCTCCTCCTCCTCTTGGTGGTACTGCGGCAATAGGCAGTAGTGGCAGCACCAGCGCCGCCACCACCACCAGCGGTCCTGCCCCAAGCTACCACTTTCCTGGTGCTGCAGAGCTGCGTTTGCTTGTCCTGGGCGTCCTGCACACCATGCCCTGGTGGAGGGTGGTGGAGTCCGTCGACACTGACCACAGCCACCCGCCACCGTCGTCCGCGTCTGCGTCCCGGCGGCGGGACAAGACCGCGAGCACGGACGGCGCGCAGGCGTCGAGTGCGGCGGCCGTTAAGGCCGTCACACGCTGGCACGAGAAGATTCAAGTCGGCTTCGAGCGGGTGTGCCTCGTGCTGCTGCAGCAGTCCCAGCACACCGTGCCAGGGGTGCTTGAGGTGGTTATGCGGCCCTTCCACCTCCGGCCACCGGTGCGGGATGGGGCCAGGCGTGCGATCCCGACAGACTCGTTCCTTCGCATTGTCAACGCGATTGCGACCTTGTACAGCGCCACGTACACGCTGGAGCTGCTCAAGACGTGTCTCGACACGCTGCTGCCGAAGCGGCGATGGCCTGACCGGCGGCATCACCTCGCCTCCACCGCGATGTTGCTCCACTTGGCGTTGGAGAGCCTGATCCCGGGGTTCCAAGCCAACACCGGCAACGCGCACAGCCTGGAGCGTGCGCAAGAACTCATGATGCTCGTCTCCGACGCCGTCATCACTTCCGCTCGTACGTCCACCACTGCCGCCGCCGCTGCTGCGGGGGAGGGGAGGGGTAACGCCGATGAATCTCGACCAGCCTCGACATGGGACATGGCGAAGCATCTGCCAGGCAGCAGCGAAGGGCCCGATGACGCCGTTGGTGGTGAGCTCCTGCCGCTGCAATTGCCCGTAAGCTCAACACAAGCGCAAGAGCTGCTGCAGCAGCCACCACCAAGCAGCAGCGACGCGGACGGGAGCGACAGCAATAGCAGCAGCAGCATGTCGTCGCACGCCGGCGACCTCAAGAGGGCCGCCGCTATCGCTGCCACGGACTCGACCGCTTCCGCAGGCAACAAGGCCTTCTTCGCAGCGAACTACCGGAATAGCAGCCTGACCGCGACCCCGCGGACAATGCTGGTGCAGATGCCGTCGCAGTTCATGACGGTGGCCGCAGCCTCCCTTGGTGGTGGCCAACCCCGCGCGTCCCTCACTTCTGTGCCCTTGTCGCAGAACAACCGCATGCTGGCGTGCCGCACCGATATCATTCGCTTCCTGCTGCGCCGCCTGCTGGACATGGAGCTCGCCTTGGAGGGCGACAGCGCTGACGATGGACACAGCCTTGCTGGCGACGACTTTAGCGATGCCGCCAGCCTTGCTTCGACTTCGTTCTCCGGCACGGCAAGCAGCCCGTGGTGGGCACCGCACCGCTACGCCGGTGGGGGAAGGAGCTTTGTGGCTCGCAACGGCACAGCGGCGGCGGCGCCAGGCCACCACTCATCCCTACCCTCTCCTCATGTGCCGCAGCTTCCTGACGGCGATGCTGCCAGCAGCGCCGGGAGTCCCGGTCAACAGGGCGTGCAGGACTCCTGTCCCTCCTCCTCGCCACCGCCACAGCGGCTGCCTGCCGCTGCATTCTCCGCCCTGCTTAACCGCCAGACCATCTCCGCAGCCGCCCTCCCATTCCTCCGCATCCTCACAGACTGCACGCAGCTGACCTTTCTTATGCTGGCAGAGGACCTGCGGCGGCAGCAGGCGGCGGGCGTCTGCGGCAACACCGACTGGTGGCGCGAGGTGGTGATCCACTTTCTCCACACTGTCCGACAGGTCGAGCGGCCCAAATGCCTTCTCTTTCTTGCCCCGAGCCTGGCCATGCTGGGCAACGAGGACCAGCCCATCGATCTCCTGCACAAGCTCATCTCGCTGGTCACAAAGGGCTACATGCCGTCGCTGGGGTCGTCGCTGCCGTCGTCGTCTGGGCCGGGTGCCGGCGCCGCCGACCGCGGGGGGCACGCCTACGGGCACGCCCTCACGTCCTCCTCCTCCGTCTCCTCTCAGCTCTGCGCGCTTCCCACGCCGGGGGTGGGCAGAAGTGCCGGGGTCATGCCGATGCGAATGCGCATGGCCCATCAGCCCTCCTCGCTCGCCCCACAGCCGGTGCCGATGCGAGAGCGGCTGCGTGCCGCCATGTTTCTCTTCCCCTTGTTCCGCTTTATGCAGGAGAAGATTGGCAGCATCGACGGCGCGCGACGTCGTCTCATCAAGTGGGCATCACAGGAGATGCGCAAGGGCCACTACCCCGGGCCCGCGGGCGGGGCGGGCGTGGGATCGCCCACTACGGGGGCCGCTGCTGCCCATGCGAGCCGCGGAGCAGGGGGCGGTCACCTCTCCAACGCCGTTGGGAGTAGCGTCGGGGAGCGCAGCAGTAGCACCACCGCCGCCACCAACAACAGCCTCGCCCGCCATCGCGCCGCACCGTCTCGTCTCGTGGAGGTCGTCGTCGCGCAGTGTGCTGCTATGACCGCCGCCATCGCGCAGGGGGCAGCCTTCCCCGCCGCTGGCACCAAGGGCCCTGGCGAGACGCAGCAGCAAGTCAGTCCTAGCTCCACTCCACCCATACTCGCTGGACACCACTCGGGCCGTGGGAGTGGGACGGCGAACCCAGGCACGAGCAACAAGGACAGTGACAGCCACGTCAGCTTGTGGGAGCAGGGCGGCCTGACCGACGAGCCGCTTCGCTCCTTCATGGACCAGTTTCTCTTGCACCACAAGGAGCCGCACGAGGGCAGCGAAGGCGAGCAGACCACGGTAGCTGGCGGGTGTGTGCTAGATCTGCCCAAGATGGAGCGCGAGGGACTGCTTCGACCTTCCTTGATGGACGGCTGTTTGTGGGGCAGTCTCCCAGCGGAGTAGGGTAACCACGTCATCCACATTCTTCTTTCTCCAAATGTCCGCACAGCCCCCCCCCCCCCCCCCCCCAAGGAGCAGGAGTCGCGGCACCGTCTCGCCACGTTAACCCTTCGATTAAACCACACATCCCCCCACACCCACACACAAACGCAAACATGAGGGGGGGGGGGACAGCAAGGGATGCCCGCTACCAAACCCACAATGGACGTCATCATGCCTCTTCTCCCCCCCTCGATACGAACTGCATTACGTGCCTCGCGTCGTGTACGCGGACACCACCACCACCTTCCTGCATCCACTACATCTCACCTTCACTACCCCCTCCCCTCCCTCTGCCTGCCATGCCGAAAATAGTAAGCTTCTTTTAATCTCATTCCCATTCCCTTTCCCATTCTCTATCCCCGCCGCCGCAAGACGAGCCGTTACCGACACAGCCAACCAATACGGAAGCCGTGCAAGCCGTGCAAGCCCAAACGGCCCCCGAAGTCCCGAAGCATCGTCGACTCGCCAGAACTTTCGATCGTGTAGACCTTTCGAAACCTCTGCCACCAGGCCGTCCACCAGCACACACACACACACACACAGGCATCCATAGACACGTCTTCTACTTGCGGCCTCGCGTGGCGCAAACTAAAGCTATACCCCCCCCCCCCTCCTCCATTCGACACATAGCAAGCATTACTATTGTCGCTGTTACCATTGATATCTTCTTCCATTTCTACCGCCTTTACTCTCATTCTTCTCCATTCTCACCCCCCCTTCCTCTTCCTCTTCCCCTTCCCCTCCTTCCCTGCCGCACAGCACGCAACTCCCCGATGCCTGTGATTGCACTGACGAGTGACTCGCGCAGCGGTGGCCGGCGCGTGCCGTCGATGTGGAGGACCGCCGCTGCGGTTGCGGCGGCTGCCGTCGTGATGTCTGTACTAACCACGACTGCGGCTGCCGCGACGTACGGTGGGTCGTGGCGGCAGGAGCGCCACACGCGCATGTTCCTGCAGGAGTTCCCCGACGAGTTCGAGCAGCTCGAGAGGACGTGGACCGGCGCGGACTTCTGCACGTGGCCTGGTGTTGTGTGCCACGGCGGCGGCTTGGTCGATGTCGAGCTTGCGAACATGGGCCTGCGGGGGAAGATGCCGGAGGTCGACGACGACATCGACGGCAGCCTTGTGACGGTGCGCAGCGTTGACCTGTCGGGGAACCCCGGCATCTACGACGAGTTCGAGGAAGACTGGAAGCGCATGACGGCGCTGAAGCGGCTGGACCTGAGCGGAACGTCGCTGAAGGGCACGCTGCCTCGCGAGTGGGAGCGGATGGCGAGCCTGCAGTACCTGAACATCTCTGGCACGAGCGCGTGCCAGTCGCTGCCGCGGTGGCGCAGGAGCCAGATGGCGAGCCTGTCCGTTGTGGACTTCTCCAACTGCAACTTCCGCGGCACGCTGTCGAGCGACTTCGGGTCGCTGAGCGCGACAGTGACGGAGGCGCACTTCGAGGGGAACAACTTCTGCGGGTGCCTGCCGCGAAGCTTCACGTCCGGGAGTGTGCTGGCGACTGCGCTGACGGACGCTGAGCCGGCGCTCGGCGCGGGGAACTGCGCTGTTGTGAACCGGTGCGGTGACGACGCGGACCGGTGCGACGCCGTTGCGACGCCGCAGCAGAACACGCTGCTCTTCCTGCGCGCGTTCGCGAACGCGTTCACGGGCCAGCTGAGGAACCTGTGGACCGGCACGAACTACTGCAACTGGCACGGCGTGACGTGCAGCGCGGACGGGACGGTCGCCGTTGACCTGTCCGGCTTCGGCCTGGACGGCAACATGCCGGAGTTGGGCGACGAGATTGACGGGTCCAAGGTGCTTGTGACGTCGATTGACCTGAGCCGCAACCCGCGCCTGAAGGACGACTTCGAGGCGGACTGGGGCCGCCTGAAGCGGCTGCGCCACCTGAACCTGAGCAACACTGGACTGGAGGGCTCGCTGCCGTACGCGTGGAACGGGATGGCTGCGCTGGAGGTGCTTGACGTGCACAACACGGTCGCGTGCAAGTCGCTGCCCGACTGGCAGCTGCCGCGCCTGCGCGTGGTGGACCTGTCGAGCAGCAGCTTCTACGGGTCGCTGCGCGCGTCGTGGTCGCAGATGACGACGCTGGAGAGCGTGGACCTGTCCGGCAACGGCTTCTGCGGGTGCGTGCCGAGCAGCTGGAGCGACAACGCTGCGCTGCAGCGCGCGGTGGATGCGCTTGGCGGCAGCGGTGTGGCTGCTGCTGGGTGCGCGAGCACGAACCGGTGCAGCTACGCGATGAGCCGGTGCCGCAACGACAACGCCGGGATTGGCGGCGGCGGCAACGGCGGCAACAGCGACGACACGCTGCGGTTCCTGCGGGAGTTCGCTGACGAGCTGAGCGGGCTGCGGTCGTCGTGGACGGGCACGGACTACTGCAGCGGGTGGGTGGGCGTGACGTGCCACGACAACGGCACGGTGAGCGTCGACCTGAGCGGCCGCGGGCTGTACGGCGACATGCCGGAGGTTGACGACGACATCAACGGCGCGAACGTGAACATTGTGTCGATTGACCTGTCGAACAACCCTGGGATCCGCGACAACTTCCAGAGCAGCTGGGCGTCGCTGAAGCAGCTGGAGTACCTGGACCTGAGCAACACCGGGCTGTACGGGGACATCCCCGACGCGTGGATTGGGATGACGGGCCTGCGCGAGGTGCACATCCACAACACGGCTGCGTGCCGCGGCCTGCCGAACTGGAATGCGTGGGCGATGTCGAATCTGCGCGTTGTGGACTTCAGCAACAACAACATGGCCGGCTCGCTTGCGTACAGCTGGTCGACGTTCACGCAGCTGACGTCTGTGAACCTTGCGGGGAACGGCTTCTGCGGGTGCGTACCGGTGACGTGGCCGCAGACGCTGCGCGACGCGCTGGGCACGGATTCTGCTGCTGTGAGTGCGTCGTGCTGGTGGCTGAACTTCTGCTCGTCGGCGAGCCGGCGCTGCGTGACGGTGCCGAACACGGGCACTGGCGGTGGTGTCACTCCGGCGCCGCCGTCAAGCACGCTGCAGTTCATGCAGGCGCTGAACGCGGCGGTGAGCGCTGGGTGGTCCGGCACGGACTACTGCAGCTTCAGCGGCGTGACGTGCAGCGACGTGGACGGCGTGCAGATGGCTGCGATCGACCTGAGCGGCCGCGGACTGCGCGCGTCGTACCTGCCTGCGATCCACGGCGACATGAACGGCGCGCGCGTGTTCGTGACGCACATCGACCTGAGCAACAACCCCGACATCAGCTGCCCGTTCCCCGAGAGCTGGGGTGCGCTGAAGCAGGTGCAGTACCTCGACCTGAGCGGGACGTCGCTGCGGGGGAGCGTGCCCGACTCGTGGAACGGGATGTACTCGCTGGAGGAGGTGCACATCAACAGCACGCTCGCGTGCCGGAGCCTGCCGAACTGGCGCGGGAGCAGCCTGTCGCGGCTGCGCGTGGTGGACCTGAGCAACAACGTGAACATGCGCGGCGTGCTCACGAGCAGCTTCTCGTCGCTGTCTGCGCTGACGTCGCTGAACATCCAGGGCACGAACTTCTGCGGGTGCGTGCCGAGCTCGTGGAGGCGGAACAGCGTGCTGGCGAACGCGGCGAGCGCTGCCGGCGTGCCTACAAGCGGGTGCCTGTCGAACAGGTGCACTGGGGTGAGCTTCACGTGCCCATCTATTGCGCTGCCCCAGCCGCCTCCTGCTGCTGAGGACCCGACGCTGCGCCTGCTGCGCCGCATCGCTGCCGCACTTGCGGTGATCTTTGGCCGCCCCCGCGCCGCCGCCGCCGCCATGGAGGGTGTAGCGGCGCTGAGCCGCGCGGCACTGCCGAACGGGCAGACGCTGGAGCAGAACTGGACGGGCGACGACTACTGCAACAGCTGGGTCGGCGTGACGTGCGACCTGGAGACGGGCAACATCCTTCTGAACCTGACGGGCACCGGGCTGTCCGGTGAGCTGCCTCCGCTGGACAACGTGGAGGGCGATGGCGTTGCGCTGACGTCGATCGACTTCTCCGACAACCCGGATATCAGCGGGACGTTCCCTGCGACGTGGGGCAGCCTGAAGGCTGTGCGCACGCTGCGCCTGTCGAACCTTGGCATTGCGTCGTCGCTGCCGAAGGAGTGGGACGGCATGACGTCGCTGGAGTCGCTGACGGTGAGCAACACGCAGGCGTGCGGCGAGATCCCTGCGTGGTCTGCAAGCGGGCTGCAGAACCTTGGGTCGCTTGACCTGTCGAACAACCGCCTGAGCGGCACGCTGCCTGCCGAGCTTGGCGACTTCACGAACGCGGAGCTGGAGAACTTCACGCTTGCGGGGAACAGCGGGATCTGCGGGTGTGCGCCGTCGTCGTGGGGCAGCGCGGCGCTGCTGAACGGCGCGTCGAGTGCGAACTCTACGCTGACGTCCGCGACGTGCGCGGAGAGCGGCGTGCCGTGCAGCTCGCAGGGCACGTGCCGCGCTGCCGGCGACGGCAACGGCGATGGTGCCGTGCGCACCGCGTCGTCCGTGGTGGCTGCGTGGGTGGTGGCCGCCTTTGTGGCGTTCGCCATGCTGCAGTAGGCGTCACCTCCCCCCTCCCCTCCCCCCTTGCCATTGACTCCATCCCTCCTCCCTCCCCCTTACCATTGACTCCATCCCTCCTCCCCTCCCCTCCCCTCCCCTCCCCGTCTCGCGGTGGCGCACGCGGAGCGCGACGTGTTGCCGCTGCCCGTATTCTCCGGTCAAAAACATCTCTCCTCGCTCTGCTTTCTCTTCCCCCGTTCGTTGGCGCACTGCAAACAAGTCTCTTCTTCTCTTCTTCCTCTTCCCTTCCTTATTTCTTATCTCTCCCCCCTCCCCCCCCCCACCCAACCGACAATAGGGCCATAATCCCTCAAACCCCACCTTCCCCTCCCCCTCCTCTCTTTACTCTGATCCGGCAAACAGCAACGAGAAGTAAAGCATTTCTTCTCTCTTTTTTCGCTTTTCTCTCCCTTGTCATCGCCATGTTCAAACCGTTCTCCCCTGTCTTCGCCATGTTCAAACCGTTCTCCCCTGTCTTCGCCATGTTCAAACTGTTCTCCCCTGTGCGCACCAACAACGACCAAGGAACGTCACCGACCTACCCCCCTTACCTCCTCCATGCGATGTGGTGTCTGCGTGCACGCTGTGCTGCTGCCGCCTCCCCTCGCTCCCCCCCCCCCCCCCACTGCCCCCTCTCCATGATACTCCTGCAGTCTCTCCCCCCTCGGACTGCGCACACCGTGTGCGGCTACGAGCAGCGCCTTCACTACCCCCTCCCCCCCCCCCCTCCCTCTGCCTGCCATGCCGAAAATAGTAAGCTTCTTTTAATCTCATTCCCATTCCCATTCCCATTCTTTATCCCCGCCGCCGCAAGACGAACCGTTACCGACACAGCCAACCAACACGGAAGCCGTGCAAGCCGTGCAAGCCCAAACGGCCCCCGAAGTCCCGAAGCATCGTCGACTCGCCAGAACTTTCGATCGTGTAGACCTTTCGAAACCTCTGCCACCAGGCCGTCCACCAGCANCCCTCCCCTTTGCCCGTCTGTCTTGATGGAAACGTTCCCTGATAGCTCTATTCACATCTGACATCGTCATTTCCTTCTACCAGCCGTCACAGAGGAAGCTGAGAAGACCGCGCTTTGGTCGTTGGCGCAGCTTCCCTCTGGTGGATATCCCTTGTGCGTAGAACCGCGTCCTGTGGCTCGTTCATACACACACACATACACAGTCCAAAGATAGGGCGTTGCGTGTCCTCGTTTCAAGTTTCCTTCCTCTAGCGATACTCTCGTAGTGGAGACGTTTTTGTCTCGCTCTCTCTCACCCATTCCCTGCAGTGACTCGCCGCATTCTTGTAAACAAAAATGAGCCGCCTTGAAGCGCTGGTGGACCAGCTGGAGTGCGACATGTTCGTGCGGGTGGAGCGCCGTGGTGGTTTGGGCATACTGTCGATGCTGCATCGCGCTCCTCACCCCGCCAACGACGCCGCGCTCACGATCGAGATGCGTCGCTCGTTGCTGCGTGGCCTGAGGAGACTGCAGGCTGACGCGACGGTAAAGGCTATCCTGCTCACATCCGACTCCCCGCGTGTGTTCTCCACGGGAGTGAACCGGGAGGCTTTTGGCGATGCCATTGCTGAGGATGCGGAGCGCCAGATCCCATCGCTGGCGGCGCTTTGCGAGGCAGTGGAGAGCTCGCCCAAAATCGTCGTGGCGTTTATCAAAGGAAGCTGCACGTCGTGGGGGCTGGAGCTTGCCATGGCGGCTGCCTTTCGCATTGCCGCGCGCAATGCCCGTTTCTCCTTCCCCGAAGTGCAGCTGTCCCTTGTGCCTGTCGGTGGAGGCGCGCAGCGCCTGACCCGTCTGGTGGGCGTGCGTCAGGCGCTCTTGATGCTCTGCTCTGGCAAGACGGTGACGGCGAAGGAGGCTCTTGCGCTTGGACTGGTTGACCATGTGATTGCTCCTGTGTCATCCCCCACTGCCCAGACGGGCAGCAGCAGCAGTGGCACGGACGATCAGCGGAGGGCCGCCGTTGCCCCCGACATGTCGACTGTCATGGGGCAGGTCACGACCTTTGTGGACGGCTGCGTGACGAAGGCGGCGCAGTTCAACCCATTCATTCCTCGCGCTCGCCGCCGGGGCCGCATGGGACATGTCACAACGAACGCAATTCACTTTGCCTGGATGGAACACAAGCTGCACGACAACGCGCCTCGCAAGGTGCGGGCT
>JASAOB010002596.1:0-27468 GCA_030849825.1 Herpetomonas tarakana | reverse complement strand
AAACGATACCGGCCATGAAACGCGAAAGCAAACAAGAAGAAGAACGATGAGGCTTCGTCTGTTCCATCCTCATCAAGCGTATGCTGAGAAGCTCGCAGATTAGCTGTCGAGGATGAGGTTCTCGCGGGCTTGGCCGTCGGCGTCGATGGCTTTGCATTGCCGAATGGCGTACAGAAGCCGTTCCCTCATGAGGTCTTCGGACGTGTAAGACGGCAAACGCAACGTAAAGAAGCAGGTGCTACTCGTGGGGAGGGAGTTCTTGCTGCCGTTGTGCTGCACTTTGATGCGCGACTTGAGAGGGAGGCGTGACTGGCCGGTGGTGAATCGTAGGAGGAGCGTGCGGTCCTCGTCACTCATTGATTCGAGGACACTCAGGAACGTGGAAGCTTCGTTCGCTGGGAGCTGGATATCGCACTCATTCTTGAACGCGTCAAAGGACAGCTTCTGTGTCCCGCAGATGAGCAGCTCCACTTTTTGCCAGCGGAACGCTTGCAGGGTGAACAAGGGAATGACCATGTCGAAGCCGTGCTGGATGTACTCCACCGCCTCGGCAAATCGGTTGATCTCGCTCTCCACGATTTGGTCCGACAGCAGCTGCGCGGCTTCCACCGTGCTCGGGGGCAAGACAGGATCCAGCCCAAGGTGCGGGCGGTCAGCGGCGATGCCCCGCCACACTCTGCCAATACCTGGGAAACGTTCCTCCAGCTCCCCCTCGGTGCGGTCCATCAGTTCATCTGGCGCAAGCTCGCGTGCGATGTCGGAGTCGAGCATGGTAAGGTCTCGCAAGGTGGCCTGTTCGCTCAGCAGCAGCTTCCAGAAGAGCGGTGGGAACTCGACGGCCAGCAGGTCTGTTGTCACGAAGAACGAAGCGAGGAGTTTGCCAAAGAACTCCAACATGAGCGGTGTCTGAGAGCTGCTCATGAGGTTGGGGTTCGGCATGACTGCATTCACGTCGCCGCGGCCGCATTGGACAAAGAGCGGGTTCAGCTGAAACTGGTTCCCGGGGTGCGGCGTCATGATCTCCGTCGCCAGCTGCGAGAGAACGTCTCGGTACGGTCCGCCCGCATCCGTGGAGCCGAAACCAGCCAGCTTCACGGTGAAGATTGGGGAGACATAGAACGTGTCCACCGCGCTGCGCTGCAGTTGGAGATACAGTTGCCCAAAGATGGACCGGATCAGTGTTTGGTAGGCACCCAGTGCAGCCGACGGCTGAGCCTGCATCGTGTGGATGGTGACGTGAGATTTGCGACCCACACGGTTGTGGAAGGGACGCATGACGTCCTCCTGTATCTTCTCCTCCGTCTCCTTGGCACACAGGTTCTTGAGAACGCGGAAAATGTCAAACAGCTCCGACTTCCTCTGCAGGTTGATCAAGGGCGAGAACGCCACCGTGAGCGCGTCGAACAGCTGGAGGTGCCTGAGGTACGGAACAAGCGGCAGTAAGGGAGTCTGGTCGGCAAAGGCACTGGCGCCGAGGAAGCTGCTGAGGTGGGCGTAGCCGGCGATCTCGTGCGTGGCAACCGTTTCTGTGGCAGCGCGTAGCGCCTTTTCGCGTCCGAGGACCACCTGAGCAAAGAGGTTGAGCTCGCTGTAGAAGTCGTAGGACTGGGCGTCGGTCGTCTCGTCGCGGCTGTCGGGGTTCTGCTGCAGTTCCGCGTACATTTGTGCGACGTTTATGCTCGTCGTGCCCGACATGAGGCCCCTGAAGTTGGGCTCTGCGTCCCCCTTGTTCTCTGTGTAGTAGAATGGCATCGCAAGGTGCTCCTCCGCTGTTGGTTTGAAGTTTGTTGTCAGCTCACGGTTGCCGCCCCGACGCAGTGTCAGCTGCACCACCTGCTCCGTGTACGAGCAGGTCACGCTGATGACGTCGCCTGGCTTGGCCTTGACTTTGAGAGGCACCTCCTCCCGCTTGCGGCCGAGGCAGACAAACACCTTTCCCACGTGTGGCTCAATGTAGTAGCCGCAGGACGGCAGGGGAATGGTGGGCTCCGCCTCTTGACGGCCAGCCACCGCCAGTGGGAGACGTGCGCCGTCTTCCTGTGCGCCGCCGCCCGTCACGCGACCGCCACCTTCCTCAGAGTCCCCTGGTGGCCCTTCTCCTCCCCTCCCCATCCTGCTTCGGCGTGCAGCGGCGACAGCCGTCCGTGGTGGTGGAGAGGGGGCTTGTTCGTTGGTCGGTGGGGGTACGGATTCGAGGTCCCAGCCAAGGACGACTGCGCCGGTGCGCGGTCCACCAACAAGGACCTCGAAGGTCTTGACCGTGGCGAGCTCGCGGTTCGACTCCGTGAACCTGGCGTAAACTGCCGTGCTTGCGGACGATGGTGTCTGTTGCTGCTCCGCAGCGAGGCTGCCGGGTTGCCCCTGGGTGCTCACATCCCAGAGAATACGATGGGCCGCCATCTGCTCACTGGTCAGCGCAGCGGGGAGCGGCTTGGGTGGGGTGTGGGTGACCGCGTCAATAACGGCGCGTGCGCAGACGACGACGGGGAACGGGATGGTGGTCTGTACGCCTGGGGCAGTGAAGCCCGGGCGGCACCGCTGATACCGCTTGACGAGGTCTGCCACCAGCGTGACACCAATCTGGACGACGGCGGACGCGGTTTTGCCGCGTTGGCAGAGACTAGCCATCATACGGAGCAACGGCGCCAGGTAGGCGGCCAGCAGCCCGTGCGCTGGCAACGGCACCGCATCACTTGAGAGTAGCTCCTGTGCGCACTTCAAGGCTGTGTGGCGCGTCGTGCGGGTGTACACCGTCGCCGTCCGGAGCAGAATCAGGGCGAGGGAAGGGCCGAGGGCAGTGGTGAGTGCGTGCTTTACCGTGTCGTTGTGCATGGCGTGCAGCAGCACATTCACGCTCGCCTCAACGCCTGGCGTCGTCTGCAAAACGGCAGGCGCGAGAAGCTGCGCGCACGACTGCGCCACCAGCAGGTATGAGCTGTGGCGGAACTCGCGCTCCAGCACCGTCGCCATGGCAGCACTGGTGCGGAGCGAGGTGTAGGAGAGCAGTGTGTGTAGCTGCTTCTCCACCGCCTTGCGCGCGGAGTTCTGCGCGAGCAGCGACTTTTCAAGCAAGAGTCGAGCGTAGCTGACAATGAGCATCTCCATCTGCATCGCGGCGCTGGGGCCCGGACCGCCAGGTCCGTGACCACCTCCGCCACCTGTCACGTTGAACCCGTCGGTGCTCCCTGTCCGCACACCATCACCACCACCACCGGCTTTGCGAGACTGCACGCCACCCGCGGCTGTCATGGCAGAGGCGTGGTTTCGTGACGAGTGGCGCGTGACAACACCCACAGTGGGGGCGAGATGGACAGAGAAGTCCTTCTCCTCCACGCTACTGGCAATCAAGTCGAGCTTGCTTGCGCTGAGCGCTGTGTTTGCGTTCGCGTTGCTGCACTTCCACGACACAATCTCCACCGAGGAGCCTGGCGACAGCAGGGTGATGGAGAGACGCACTTCAGCTGAGGCGGAGAACGCAGTGGTGCGTCCATGAAAGGCGTTGGCAAAGGTTCCGGTGGAGCTGACGACGTAGGCCTGACGATTCCCCATGTCAATATACAGCCGCAGCCTCACCACGCATTGATGCGGGGTACCAAAGAGCTGGTCGCCGATCGTGTCAAAAGTGGCGAATGGCACCTCGGTGCTCTCGTTTGGCGACGAGGTCGGCTCGAGGGTCAGTTTCACCAACTTGTCCCGAGGACAGGAGATCTGCAGCACCACCTCGTGCACTTCGCTCGTTGTGAACAGTGGCGCTAGAACAAGGCATTTGGAGGCCGAACTGTACAGCACTTGCGTTACCACCTGCCCTGCGATGTCGAGTGAGGGCGAGTGAGATGCGAAGAGCAAGTTGCCAAGGGCCGACGACCATTGGGTGGTGCGGGTGGCCTCCATGAAGAGTGCCGACGACGGTGACGCGGCACATGTGAGCGACGCTTCATCGTCCGTGTTTGCCGCGGCGCCCGCGGTGACAATCTCCGGGTGGGAGAGGAGCTCTCCACGAACTGCTGCGCTCGTGGCCTGTCCGCCAAGCGGTGTCACCTCCACGTGCAGGGGGGCACCGTAAAGTGAGTCGACCCACATGAGCAAACGTTTGCCACTCGCGTCCGCGACGACGTCTCCTGTGCCAGCAGCAGCAGCCTCGGACGTCGTCATCGTCACGTGGGCAATGGCGGAAGTGCCAACAGGCGCAAAAGCACACCGGCCAACGTCGGGAGCGCGAAAGACAGTCAGGTCGTCCGATACCTTCACGGGAGCCTCCCGGTACACGTGTGGGCCGGTGCTCCGTGCGGGACGTTCCCCGCCGACGGTCGTGGTGGCGGGCTCGTCATCGGCACCCGCTGCTGCTGCTGCGGCTTCCACCTCGTTGCTGTCGTACGCGACAAAGGCACTGAATCCGATAGCCTCGTCTCTGACCGCCGTGCGTCTCCCCATTTCGGCGTCTCTGACGCTCTCGCTCAAAGCCCCCGAGTCGCCCAGTGCCGAAGCCGCCCCAAGAGAGCCATCCACACCTGTCGAATGCTCGGTGACCGGCGCAGTGGGTGCGTCGGTGTCTGGCTCCACAGGGCCAGCCAACAGCCCCTCCTCCTCGCTCCGTTGGTTCTTTCGTGTTCTCCGCTGAGGAAACGGTGTCTGTACGGTTCCCATCCGCAGTACAAGGTAGGCTGGCAAGAGAGCGTTGGTGGCCCTTGATGGAGCCGCTGCGTCGAGAGATGCGTCCTCGCAGTCCTCGGGTGAAGCCTCCGCCCCCGCTCCGGTGCCGACGTCGGGCCACGCAAGCAGGTCACCAGTCGATGTGAGCACACTGCGTCGCTCTGGGTCAAACAACAGGGAAGCGGTCCCATCGTGTTCCATGAGGTTCTTGCTCAGGGGCAAGGCGTCACCGACAGCGCCGCCACCTGGTCTTTGATGAGCTCGGTTGAACTGTAGCTGGAGAACCGTGTGGGAATGCGGTGTTGCCCATACGGAGACGGTGCACCGGCGAGTGAGTGGCTCGGAGACCCACAGATGAACGGGTTCATCAGGGCGTGGCGGGGCGTCGGCACTCTGCCCCGTGGCCTCCAGAGCCTGCACACCTCCGCTCGCAGGTACCTTCCCCTGAGCAGCCGTCTGCGTTGCCTCCGCCGTCAAGGCCGTCGGCGCACGGCGAGCTCTGCGGAAAGCGAGCGGCCGCAGAAGGGGCCAGCCCGCGCCTCTCAATCGGCCAAGCACAGTGTGCTGGTAGTAGTGCCTGCGCAGCGGTCCCGTGATGCTCTCCTCAAGTGCCTCCAGTCGGCGCACCGTGGCGGCGTGGTCGAGTACCACCTCGTCACCTGTGTCGACTGGGCGGGGTGCGCCGGGCTGACCCGCACCCAGGTCCCGAACGGCGGCGGCGTCGCTGCCCGGCACTGATCCTTGGTGGTCCTGAAGAGGAGGTGTCCTATAGCGAGCAACCGTCACCTCACTCGCCGGCACCCACCTCCATGCACGGGGGCTGGTTACCACGAGGGAGTGCCTCCCGTCTTTGGAGGTGGCGAGGCGTAGCCCTGCGGAGAAGGACGACGAGAACTGGCCGGGTGCCGGTAGGTCATTCACAAGGACGGGCTGGATGTACGCCGGTGCCGGCAGGGCAGCCTGCAAAGGGCTGCTGTGCCCAAGAGCGAGCGCGCGTGCTTGGCTCGGGTTGTCGCCGTCACCGGAGAGGCTTGCAGCTACCGCGAGGTTCTCAGTGCTGTTTCCTATCCCCACCGCTCGTGCGTCATGGGAGTAGATCAGACTGCTCCGGGGTCCGTTGGAGTGTGTGATGAGGGTGTAGGTGATGCTTCCCTTGAGCAGGCGCTTCTGATTCTGGATGCCCACAAAAGGCTGGCTGCTCTCGCTCTTCTTCCCGATCGTAATGCCAATATCGTTGTTCTCCTCCTCAATCTGCCCCATCGCAGAGAGCACGCCCTCGTTCTCCGAGTAGAACAGCACACCGCTGCCGTTGGTCGTGTGCAGAAACAAGCCCGTTCGGGAGCCGGCAGGCACGGTCAGGGGCTCGAAGCCGTCCAGGTACGTCTCCTGGTTGTCCGAGAGCAGCATGTCCTTCTCCACCACCTTTTGCCACAGCGTCGGCGCGTTTTCCACCCCCAGAAACGACCCAAGCCGGGCGTACAACGTGACGGTGGCCGTGGCGTTCGTGTCAGGAACGAAGCCCAACTTCGTGATGCGGATGGTGGTGTTCTTGGCAACGACGTCGAACATGATACCGTTGTAGGAGCCCGAGCCACCGCGCAGTCGCGCTCCCGTGCGCAGCGTGAATGAGGGGCCTTCACCACCGCCGTCCTCCGTCGCCGCACCACCAAAGATCTCGTTCTCCTGGAGTACCTGCGAAATGTTTGCCTTCTCATCCTCCAGCATCGCTGCACAGTGCAGCAGCGCAGCGCTCTCGCGCTTGCCGATAGAGTGGAAGGCACGCAACACCGCCGCGCAGCTCCACAGGTCACCTGCTAGGTCCCTGACCCCGCGAGCCTGGAGTGTTGGTGATGCGTACGGGCTCGTGCGTGAAAGAAAGACGTTCTTCCACAGTGCACACTCCGTCACGGCGTTATTCACCACGCGCACGTACACGTTCGCCGGCATGACATGGCCATGCGGGAAGCCGTGCAGGTGCCAGTGCTCCACGCCGCAAAGCAGCGATGACGCAATTTTGTGCTCCTCGCCAACGGTTAGCGTAAAGGGGAAGGGGGACGGGTTTGCCGACGAAGCGGTGCTTGCCGCAGGACGGGTGCCTGCATCGCACATTTCGCTCGGCGACGTGGCTTCCAACAGGTCATCAAGGGTGCAGTCGAACCAACCCTCCGTTACGACCCCGCACACAGGTATGCTGACCAACGGTAGCAGCACCTCACACTGCCGCATCGCCGAAGGGTGAGGCAGCACCTCGTTGGCAAGAGTGAGGGAGCACGACGGGCTGTCCAACCGAACGAGATGCAAGGTCCGCTCTACCGGCCCGTTGGAAGGATCCATGAAAAGCAGCCGCACCATCAGCGTGCCCGGCACCCGACCCACAACCTCATAACCGCGTGGCACACGGAAGTACACCAGAGCGCCATCCTGCTCCCCCTCCGCATCCCCCATCGCTGCTGCTGCTACGGTGGCGGCGGCCGCGGCAGCGGCACCGATCTTGCTGCCGACAGGTGCGTTCGGCGACTTCTCCCCGCCACCACCACTACTGCCAAAGAGCGAGAGCGTGCGGCGGTGTTCCGTGCGGCGAGGGGGGTCCTGCTGCTGGCTTGGCAACGCCACCGCCGTGGTGCTGCTGGCTCCTGTGGGTGGCCGCGAGACGAGCTGTGGGTTTGGTGTCAGAGGGGAGGAGGAGGGGGCATCCCGCAGTAGCGGAAGTTGGCCAAGTCGCAGCAGCGCTTCCCTCTTCGTCCCCGCAGGCACCGTGAGGGGAATGGCGACAACTTCAGCCTCCGGGATCACCGCAAGGTCACGGATGATGCCGGTCATCTCCGGCTTTGCGAAAAGCTCGTCGATCTTCGCCTCGTCGCATTCGAGCATGTCGCGTCCAAACGCACCAACGTCCACCATCGCGTCGAGTGCCCTGGCAAGACGGAACTGAAAACGGGAGTGGATGCTCACATCACTCCACGACTTCTCCAGGCGTGCGGCGTGGGACGAAGGCAGGACGCTGACCACACGCATCATCGCAGGGAACAATTTGAGAACCATGGCAAAGGGGAAACGCCGGAGAAACGAGGCGGTGATCGGTTGCAGGAGAGCAGTTCGCTCGCGCGACGGCTGATAGAGCACGCCGCTGCCATTCGCGGTGGTACTGTGTGTGAAGCGCGACAAGGTGGCGTAGGAGGTGGTGTGGTCGAGGCGGACAAAGGGGCACAGCTGCACATCCTTGGGGATGCCGTGAAAGACGATGCGCGGCGACTCGTCGTCGCGTGCGAGCGAAATGGTGCCGGCGGAGCGATCCACGACGAACAAGAGCCGCGTACCGCAGCAAAATAACTCGTTTCCCTTCCCGTCATCGAGGTCCATCGGAGGGAGGGGGGCCTGCCCAGGCATCGAGTCGTTGTCCTGCACATCCTGCACCGCCCACAAGGAGGTCGCGAGAGACTTGACCTCGCTAAAGTGGGGTGCCATCAGCGCAAACGTCCTGACCGCGACCCCCGCAAAGTGGCCCGAGCCCAGCGGCAACCCGCGCTCCCTGTCGTGGCGCTCAATCTGCACAACAAAGGCAGATATCCCCGTGTCGGGCATCGGCGTCCCCAGAACCGCCTGGCCGCCAACGTCACTGCAGCACCCCGCCACGAGGTTGTTCCGCGAGGTAACCACACGCTGCGAGTCAAAAATGCGCCACTGCGGTTCGTAGGCGTCGCCCCCACGGCCCACATGGCTGCGTATTTCTGGGGAGTAGAACGATCGCACACTGCGGCCGCCGTACGCGCGCGCGGAAAGCTGCGCAAGCACCTTGTCCTGGTCAACGCTCACAAAGCCGACACGCTGTCGCACCGTCTCCTTTGGGTGAAGGGCGGGGATGGCAAGCTCGTTGGCGGTGATGCGGCACCGGATGACGTCCTCGGCATCACAGATGAAGAAGTCGCCGTCCGTAGAGAAGCCCAACGTCACCACCTCGCCACTGGCCAAGTTGAACGGCTTTCGCACGTGCGTCTTGACGGTGGTCCTCGGCGTGCTCTCCCACAGCCCAGGGCCACGGTGCGTTTCGTGCACAACGTGGACCTCGAGAAAGACAGTCTTGTCCTTGCCTTTAGGGATCACCACGAGGGAGCAAAACCGCGGCGTCCCCTCCGGCCACGCCGATTTCGCAAACGAGCCGTTCAGAAACGCTGGTGCCGCAGCCGTTAGCTGCGTCTCCACCGTGCCGTCCTCCCAGCGCCAGAAGCCGGTTGCCGGGACGAGCAAAGGGGTCGCCAGAGGCAGCTCAGCCGGGCGGACGGCGAGTGTCAGGTATACAGCCCCGTGCCGTGAGAAGAAGGAGCAGGAAGCGGCTGTCAGCGATGCGCACAGCATCGTTTCCACGAAGCGGCCCAAGTGAGAGGCGATGTAGAGGAGAGGAGTGGGCAGCAGCGCCGTCGCGTCGCTATCACGGGTGAGCTTGTCAAGCCCGCCATCGACAGCCACACGCGCGGTGCCGTCGTCCTCGAGGATGGGGGTGGTCGGGTTCTGTAGGGCATACAGCTGCAGAGAGAAGGCCTGTGTACACGAAGCAGCCAGATCTGTCGGCGCAAGCGGGTCGCGGCTGCTGGTGCGGAGGGGACGGTCGGTCACGAAGTCCACCGTTGACCCTCTGGTGCTTGGTGTGATGCGCAAGGAGACGTACGCGCCTAGGTCGTCGTTGTAGACGAAGGGGCACGTGAAAGGACGCCCGTCCACGTCGTCCTGCTCCGGCAGTAGCAGAGCCGTAGGGATGCGGAAGACTGCACAGCAGGACGGTTGGCGCGCGCTGCTGCGTCGGCTCGCTTCCTCCTCGGATGCCGGCAATGCCCCACGCACGGGGCGTAGCACAACTTTACTGCCGCGTACCGCGGCGTCCGCGGTACTGTTCACTCCGCCATCGCGCTCCTCTACAGCGCCATTGCTCGGGTTGGCTGTGGGACCACCACCTGGCGACGCACGCACGACCGCGTCGCGAACGTTCATGTACGGGTTGTGGAGTAGCTCCTTGGCGAGGGTGTAGGCCTCTGTGTGGCCGACAGGGTACTTGCGCAAGATTGTGTTCGCGATCATTGCCGCGACACGCTGCTCCTCATCAGGTGGTGGGCGGTGTGGTAGGCCAGTCACGCAGCAAACCTCAGCCAAAGCGTACGCCTGCTGGCACTGCCAACACTTTGGCAGCGGCAATAAGCACTTTAGTGGCACAACGTACTCCCTTCTCTCGCTGCCGGACGCTGGGACCGACTTCATCGTTGCCAGCACAGGGTCACCCGCTGACGTGGCTCTGAGCGCGGCCGATGCGGTTTCGTCAAAGACGCGAAGCGTGGCGGTGCCGCACTCCTCGTCAATGCCGCACACCTGACCAAGCGGAAGCGTAGAGTCGCCGCCCTCTCTGCGCGCCACCGCCGCCGCCAAGTTCTTCTCTTCCGCCATCGAGCCGCTTGGCGCGTCGCCAGCGTACAGAACAAGGTCACCAAGGCTGACAGCGGGGACAACGGACCACTTGTCAGACGCGAGGGGCACGGAAACGACACCGTTGCGCAGCTCCTCGGGCGGCGCGTCCTTGACAATCGAGGAGAGCAGGTTCTCCGCCCCCACCAGGTCCGCGATGGACTTGCACGGAGACGTCGCAAGAGTCGACACAACCGCCAACAGGCTCTCGTAGGAGAAGCGCGATGGGCTGCTGCTGCTGGTGGTGGTGGTGGTGGTGGTGGTGCCTGCGGTAGTCGTCCCCAGCGCAGCCCCAGCGCCGTGCGGCGCAGACGCCCCTGGTGAAGAGGACGAGTGAGGAGGGCCCGAGAGCGATGGCGGGGAAGACGAGGAGCAGTCGACGTAGGAGGACAGCGCTACAAGCATGCGGGTCACCACGAATGCGCGAAAGTAGCTGAACATGGCGTGGTTCACTAGCTCAGCGTTGGTGCTCGCGTAGGTGCGGTAGACAAGCTTCCCCCGGAACGCCCTCGGCTCCATCGGTATCTCCGCAAACGGCGACGACGATTCGCTCTTCCGTCCCACGTACACCGTGATAACGCCGTCGTTCTCAAACTCGTCGCCAATGTCGCCGACGTGCCCATCGCTGCTATTGTAGAAGCGCACACCGCAACTGGACGAGGTGTTGATGAAGAGGGAGTACACCTGGTTCGCTTTCATGCGGAGATACACCGGGCCCAGGGAGAACGGCTGCTTGTCCACCAGTTGCATATCCTTTGCGGCAATCTCCCGCCACTGCATGGGCGACTTCTCCGCCCCCTCCATACTGCCCTCCTTCCAGAAGAGCCGCACCGTCACATGCTCGGCGCTGGTCTGCGAGACACAGAAGACCTCCTCCAGGGTGATGTCTTGCTTGCTGCGCAGATCAAACATGATGCCATTGTACGAGGCGGAGTTGCTCTGGTTGAGGAAGACGCCGGTTGTCATGCTGTGGAGCTCGCCGGTCACCGTAGGAGCATCGGCCTCCATGACCATGTCCCCGTAGAAGCCGCGAAGCGTCACGAGGGAGTTTGATTTGGTGTAGGACGGGTCTGCAGCGTGGGCGAGTTGCAGGGAGCCCTCGTCGGCGTGCTCGCCCAACAGGTCTCGCACGACAGCGGCAAAGCAGTACCTGCCGGGTGCGAGGTGGATGTCAAGACCACACACCTCCACCTCGGTCGCCGACCAATCCATCAGCACACGCGAGTTCCAATCCCAGACCCAATCCCCTGTTTTGGAGGAGAGCGGCAGCGGCATCCCGTCCAGCAGCAACTCCTCCGCCCACTCCCACTGCGCGCCTGCGGCCGCTGAAGCGGAGGCGTCGCTGGGCAGCCCGCCCGTGAGCTCCGTTGCGGCGGTGGCTACTCTCTGCTCGACGCCGGCCACGGGGCTACCCTTCTTTTCTTGCGGAGGCAGAGAGCAGTGCAGGAGGGAGACGACGCAGTGAAGAAGACCAAAACACGACGTCCCACTCTGCGGAAAACGATCCTCGCTTTCGCGTCCACCGGGGCAGCCGCTGCGCCACGACTCGAGAATAAGCGGCAGACGCAAGCACTCCACGCGCACTGGCGTCTTCGGCACTTCCACGATGAACCACACGCGCGGGCTTGTTCTGGTCGCGACAGGACGGCTGATGAGCTTGAGCGCGTCACTCTGCAACGCCACGAGCGCGCGCTTTGCGGCGGCGTCGCCCATTCGCGCCGCCGACGCACGCGAAGAGGTCCCCGGTCGTGCCCCTGTGGAAGGTGCGCTGGCGACCGCACCGGTGGCAGAGTTGCCAACGGAGGCTCCCGCCGCTCCGCTGGTGTCACTCTCCCCCGCACCACCACCCGCGATACCGCCCGCTGTGCTGTGGTCTGGCGTCTCCGCACTCCCCCCGCCACCGACAAGGTTGGCGGCTAGCGTCGGGTCCCCTTCGATCAGCGGGGGTTTCGAGCCCTTGTTCTGCTTGTACATTATGGTCCCCGCGAAACCGCGTGGCGTGAGGCTAAAGTCGCCGAACGCGACACTGCTGCCACTCTTGCGGCCCAGGAACACAGTGATGGTGCCGTCGTCATCAAGCTCGCTGCCCACGTCGCCTTGGCAGCCGTCCTCTTCACAGAAGAAGCCCACGCCGCAGTTGTGGGAGGTGTTCACATAGAGCGAGAAAGTGCTTCCCGCGTCAATGTAGATGCTGGTGAAGGTGACGGAGAACTGCCGCTCCACCTGCATGTCGACGAAGCCCGAGAAGATGGACGTCCAGCTGCGTGCGTCCCGCTCGTGGTTGCGATGACTGCCTTTCTTGAAGAAGACATCTGCGCGGTGCCGGCCACTAGTGTGGCTGAGAACAGAGATGCCCACCAGTTCGATGGTGTCGCTTGTCTTGCAGTCAAAGACGATCCCGTTGTACGAGCCTTTGCTCTGGTGCCGGTACTTGGACTTGCCCACCTCAAAGAGCTTTGTGATGGTGCTCGTTGGCGGGGTGACCAGGGGGTACAGAGACTGGCGCGTGGTCTCCACCCCCTCGTTGCACAGGACAAAGCACTGCTCCAAGGTGAGATGGGTCATTGTGCGATCGCTGTCATTCTCAGAGACGGAAACCAAGCTGCCGGAGAAGGACACAACGTAGCCACGCTTCGGTGGCTGGATCGGTGCAATGCGAAAGGCAACGCGAGCCCCCTCCCTTAGGACATCGGCCGGCGCCAGCGACAGATGGGAGGCAGCCAAGGCGCAGAAACGCACATCCCGCCGACGCACAGCAAAGCGCCGGCGTCCCTGGCAGTCCTCCGATACCGACTCCACCACGCAAACCTCCCCTCCGTGCACGGTGAGCACCCGACCGAGATGGGTGCGGCCGTAGACGGGTGGCACAAACGTCGCGGTGAGGCCGCGCGCGGAGAGGTACAGGGCGAAGCGGTAGCGCCTCGCCGCTTCGTCCCTCGTCAGCTGGCGCGTGGCGAGGAGCACGCCCTGGGAGAAGAGACGCACGGTTGCCCCGCCACGCTCCCCCGTGCCCGTCCAGCTTGCGGATGCTGCGCCGCAGGCGACGTCGGCGGCGGTGGTGGTGGTGGCGGGGGCGGGACGGTCCGCGTGACGCTCGAGGATCAGCGTAACAGTGTCATCAATGTTGAACAGTACGTTGTCGCATCCGGTGATGGCGTGATGGGTGTACTCCCACCCCTGCGTGGACAGCGTCGCCTCGCCCAGCATGCGGGTTTGCTGTATGGTGTCCATGACGACAATCGCGTCATCAAACACGTTTGGGACGGGGGAGCCGAAGGTGTCGTCTGGCACGAGGCCAATCGCGACAGGAGCAAAGGTGGGGTCGGCGAGCTCATTACACGAGGTGAGGCCCTCCGAGGACGTCACTCGGCATGTCTCGTGCGTGAAGACCACGAGGCGAAGGCTCTCGTCAGAGTCGGTGTCGAGGGAGACACTGCACGTCACGACAAAGGGGTTGTGGTAGAGGCCGCCGAGGGAGGAGCTGATCATGACTGTGCCCTGGGCGGTGTCCACAAGCACAAACACGTTTCCATCCGCCGACGTCTTGTCCATGGAGTCACACCAGGAGCCCCACACGTTGTTGTTCGCACACAAGCGGTCGAGGTCCGCGCGGGAGACGGTGTAGGCGGTGTCGGACATGTTTGTGACACCGACGAACACCCCTGTGAGGGACACTGGCTGGTTTGGCTTCGACTCCGTGATGCGCACGGAGAAGACGGTCTTTGTGCTCGCCGGGATCACGGAGGCACTGATGACGAGGGATTCGCTCTGCACCACGCACGTCGTCCGTGTCCGCTCCTCGTCGCGCCACAGGGGCACAAAGGGCAGGAGTCCGCTGAACGGATACCCCGCCACGCCAGCAATGTGCCCCACCTGGAAATCCACGCGGACGGAGCCGTAGAGGGACAGCGGCTCGGTCACGGCAAACGCCTCCTCGAAAACGGACACCGCTGCCGTCCCCACACCAACCTCTACATTCACACTCTTCTCGTCACACCACGCCGGCGCCACATTCTCCTCAAACTCCACGTAGCCGCCCACCGCCAGCGCCGCGGGGATGTGGCTGGACACCAGGTACAGTGGCACCTCCGGCGCGGACGCTGGCACTCGGCTGACGTAGAAGAGATCCTTTGGGCATTGCCACGTCTTGAAGCAGAAGTCGCATAGCGCGACACCGTCCTCGCCGGCGTACCAGGGCGGCACCAGCGCTCCATCGCACGCGGAGCACTGCAGAGACTCACGGCCGGGACTCGAGAAGTTGCTCATGGGGAAGGTGTTGCGGGCTGGGAAAGTGGCGCCGCCCAGGAACGAGAAGGTGACAACAGTGTCGGGGCCGCACACGACAAAGGGCCGCAGCACCTCCTCCATCGGCACTCCTTCGAAGAGTACGCCAAAGTGCACACGCCTGCCTCGCCGCACGCGCGAGAACGCCACGGTGCCTTCACTGCGGTCCACGTCGAGCACAAGAATGTCGCCCGAGCCAAAGAGAACCTGATCCCCACTGAAGATCATGCCCGGCTCCACCGAGCAGTTCACGTTGTTCGTGCGGGCGGAGTCCACGTTGCACAGTGCCCAGGCGTCCTCCCAGCTCTGCACGTCGTCGACGTGGTGCGCCAAGCGGTCCATCGATGCCGTCAGACCAACGTACAGCAGCGGCAGACTGCTCGCGCCGTGGCCACCGTGGTCCGCCCCGCTCGCAGCCGCACTGCTGCCACCACCACCACCACCACCACTGTCGTGGCCGCTGCTGATGGGTAGCGCCTGCTGCTGCTGGGAGAGGGAGACGGCCAAGGTCCAGTTGGTCTTGAACACGGCGCCAGCGCGAATGGTGGAGCAGCCTCTGCTGGCGGTTGTGACGCCAATGGAGGGGTTGGGGGTGTACACCGAGTTGGTGGAGTGCATGCGATCCACCACCACAGCCTCCTCTGTGACGATGGAGTCGGAGCTGGTGCCCTTGACGGGGAACGCGTACGTGGGTGCGAGCTGTCCAGCGGCGGCAGAGCTGACGGAGGCGTTCACCTGCTTTTGCGGCGAGGTCTGCAGCACCACCTCAGCAGCAGGCCGTGGCTCACCCCTTGCCAGCGGGGTAGGAGTCTGCGCGTGCTGGGTGCCAGGGTACCCAGTCAGGGACCGGCCGACTGGACGCCCGCTGAGGCTGGTGTACGGGCGGAGCGCTGCTCCTGTCGAAGCGCCTCCTGCTGCTGTGAGCGAAGGTGGGCTCGCGGTGGCGGGTGGTGGTGGTGTTCCGAGGGTATGGGGTCCCCCAGCCCGCTCGTCCTCCCCGCCTCCTCCTTCGGCCCCCATGGTACTCGAGAGAAGCCCAATGAGGTCGAGGGTAGTGGCGTCTTCTAGCGAGGCTGCGTAGTCCTCCTCGATCCGCTGCCGACTCTCCCGCTCCTGCCGAAGCAGCGGAGCCAGCACCGAGGCGTTGTACAGACTGCGATTTAGTTCACCCATGAGCAGTGACGCACAGGTGTCCGCCTCCGGGCTGCCAGAGGCGTACAAGGGTGTCTGGATGAAGGATGGCTTTAGCGTTTGCGGAGGAACGCAGAAGAGATGTCTGTCCTCGTCGTTGGCCAAGTACACGACAGCCTTGCCGGAGACCTCGGCAATGGCGTAGACCGCCACAAGCCCATAGGTGTCGTGCTGGCAGTAGAGGTAGCTCCGCTCGCCACCCAGCACGCTCATGGCGACGAGGCAGTTCTCCAGGTCACGGTCCAGTTGGGTAATGGAGCGCTGGATGAACTGCGAGATGACGCCGGCAAAGTACCCGACGAGGTGGAGCTGCTGCAGCGTGTGCACCGCCACGCTGCGCCGGAGTCTCTCCGTGAGCTGCTCGGTGGACTCGTCGTTGGATGACGGCGGTGGCACAAGCTCGCACGTGGCGTCGTCGTTGAAGTGATACACCATTGGGTACAGGTCGTCGGTCTTCTGGATGTTGGCGAAGGCGAGACCGATGAGGACCATGTTCTCGCGGAAGAAGGTGATCTCGCCCTGGTCCGCGTTGAACTGCACCCACACGACCTCGTCATTGCCGAAGATGCGGCGGTGCGAGTTCCGCGGGATCGACTGGCGCTTCAGGAGCAGGTGAGGCACCTGGTCTTGGTCGTCTGTGTCCTGCAACACATACACGTCGCTGCGCGTGATCAGGTTGTTCATGCTGGTGATCTGCGGCTGGCCGTGGCAGAGCCCAAGGTAATAGCATCCCCCGAGAGGAGCCCCGGTGCCCTGGCCCATCTGGTGCCGGCGGCGAATGCGGAAGCCGACCATGTGCGTCCCTTTCCGCGGCAACGGCGCCGAGCCAAAGAAGATGCCTTTGCCTCTGACCATCTTGGCGCTCCCCATCCACTTGGGCGGCGGCGGTGGCGGCTCTGTGTCCTTCACCAGCTTGGAACGCGCCAGTTCGACGAGGTGCTGCACAATCTCCTCCGCGGGAATCATCCGTCGAAAGGCGTTTGTCGCCTCCGCCAGATAATCCTCCCGCATCACCTGTCGCACCCGACCGAGGCACTCGGCCGCGCGGACCTTCACCCACTTGTCGTGGGACCCCGTCAGCGTCAGCGCGCACACCTGCAGCACCTTCGCGTGCGTCTTGGGCGTGACGGCGTCGAACGTGAAGCACTCAATGACAAGACTCACGCAGTGGAAGAGGCGCGAAATCACGACAGCGAGAGGCTCCTCCAGGGAGTTCGTGGTGCTTGCCTCGTCGGCCGCCGTCGCCTCCTTGCCGCCCGCGGTTCCGGAGGAGGAGGAGGAGAAGGCAGGGGAGGCGCGGAACACGGAAAAGGAGCCGCTCGGCATCGGCGGGGCGGGACCGTCCGCAGCCGCGGTGCCACTGTTGCTCAGACCTCTGCCGCCGTGGCGGGTCGACTGCTTGCGGTACAGCTCCACCAGTTCCAAGATGGTCGCGTTCAGGAAAGAGGCCGCGCGCTCCAGCAAGCCGCTCACGGCGTCCCGGTGGGTGGCCGGTGTCTCCTCTGCCTCCATCGCTGTGAGGTTCTTGTAGCATTGCGTAATGAGGTAGTACACGGTGATGTACGCCGCGTCGCAAATGGTCGTGCTTGTCAGGTACCCACACCGGCAGGAGCAGTGCAGCGAGGCAATGTTGAACTTGAAGGGAGTCTCCTCGCCAAAGTTGGCAATGACCTTCA
Organism: Herpetomonas tarakana; assembly: GCA_030849825.1. Lineage (NCBI taxonomy): Eukaryota > Euglenozoa > Kinetoplastea > Trypanosomatida > Trypanosomatidae > Herpetomonas > Herpetomonas tarakana. The sequence continues at coordinate 10,219 of JASAOB010002596.1, read as the reverse complement.
AGAGAGAGCCCGCACCCTTCACCTCCACGAATGGGATGAGGGTGGTGAAGCTGCACGGGTCTGTCGCTCCAAGAAAGTGGCCGTTGCGAGTGAAGAAGACGTTGTTGCTTGGGGCAAACACGCCGCAGCCAATGACATCGCCCACCTGCCAGGCCTCGCTGAAGCGCGTCAGGTCAGCTCGGCCTGGGAAGCGCACCATCCCGTTAGACGAGAAGAGCACCACGTTGCCGCTCTCCGCCACGTTTTCAACCGGAGAGAGGGAGTTGCTGCTGAGCCCAATGGAAAGGTTGGGGGAGTCGTGCACGGACAGGTCGAGCGTGATTTCGAAGTAGAGCACATCGGGCAGCTCCGTCACCACGCACGGGAGACCGTAGTTCGCGAACAGGTCGCTCTCGACACCTTTGCGGGGGGGCACCTTGCCGTGACCGTTCAGCGCTTTCCAGTGGTTCCGTGCGCTGCACACCACGTTTGCATTCTCCACGTGCAGCCCCTGCACCTCGCCCTCCACCACGCGCACGCCGTCCACGGACACCTGGAGCAGCGCGTTCGGCACAATAAGGCAGCGGTGAAACAGTTCGAACAGGCCTTTGCTCTCCTCGTACTGCCGCCGGATGGCATCGTCACCGCTCTCCACGGCAGTCTCCAGGCGGCGGGAGAGGGCACTGGAAAGGAGGCCTCTCAGGAACGTGAAGATCTCCTGCGGGGGGAGAATGGACATGTCCACGCCATCCCACGGGTGGCACAGAACGGCGCACAGGGCAAGCGACTCAGTGAGAGGAAAGTCCTTTCCGGCCAGTCCCGCTCCCGACTCGGGTGCACCGGCGCTGGCCATCCCGCGCTCGTGGTGTGAGCGGCCGCTCGTGCCGGCCAGCGTGCTGCGCTCGAGCTTCTTCAGGATCACACGGAGCGCGGTTTGCACAAAGGAGCACGCGGCCTTCTGCAGCTCAAACTCCCGCGACAGCCCGCAGCCCAACAGGTTGGCGGCGTAGTGGCTGCCATATCCGCCGTTTGGCGCAGCCCCTGCCCTGACAGTGTCGTCAGCACCGGTGTGTGGTTGCCTGGCACCGTCGCCAGAGCCAGCTCCTTCACCGGCAGATGGCAACGAACCCTGGTCCGCTGTATTCCCACCACTGATGCCGACCTGAGACTCTGTGGCGACATGGTTGCGGTACGAGAGGTGAGAGAGCAGGATGGACGCTACCACTTGGGAGTCGGATGCGTAGGTGCGGCAGAGCTCCTCCTGCAGCTTGAGCGCAGCCGTGTGGGCAACGGCCTGTGTAACGCGAGAGTACAAGTGCGCGGCAAGGTCCTCGGTGCCGCCGCTCTTGCTACCATTGATGAGGAAGTCAAAGATCTGCGATTGGACAGAGTCGGACTCCTGTCGTAGGCCGTTGCTGAACAGCTTGACGGCGGTGGTCGCCCTTCCCGAGCGCGTCGGCATCTGCGAGATGCCGAAGCGCGTTGAGTTGAACAGCATGTCCACCGCTTCAACACCAGACGTTCCCGGACGCCGGTACGACATCGTGTTGTGGCGGCTGCGTCTGTCAAAGGAGTAGGCAGCCGAGCCGCCACGCCTCAGCATGTCGCGGCTGCGGCCGTGGTGGCTACCTCCCCCCTGCGTGGCAGCCTCAAGCGGCTCCTCCGTGTGCTGGTGCTCGGCGAGCTGGGCCTCAGCTCGGCAGCGAGGTTTAACGTCCCTGAGCAGGAACCTCGCCCGGTCAACGATATCGGCCGCTCGCCCCTGCTGGGAGGCCTCCAGAAGGAGGAAGCTCTTACGCTTAAGCCAGTCGAGCACTTTGGACAGCTCCTTCTCCAGCAACGCCGTGACGGAGCCGGCGTCGCTCTGCACGGTGCCAGAGGGGGAGGTGCTCGGCCGCAGCTGGTGCCACACCGCGGCGCAGCTTGCCCAGCGGACAATCCTCTCCAGACGCTCCGAGTAGGGGAACTGCTTTGCCTTGTACAGGTCCAGCCATGACTTGCACAGTTTAGCGGGCACGTTGTCCTGGCCGCGGCCACTCGTGCCTTGAGTGGGGTCAGCCTCCGCTATGATGCACAGCTGACGGCAAATCTCCTCGCCTTCCTCGTCCTCCTCCTCGTCACCGACGAAAGCGGATTGGGTGTTGGTTGTCGCGATCGCAGACACCGAGGGGTCCGGCCGCCCGCTGCCTGCGGAGCCGCCTTGCGCGCCGTTCTTCAGGCGCTCCCGCGAGAGCCCACCACGCAGGAAGGGCTCCGGAGCCACGGCGCGGGAGGCGGGAAGGATGCTTAGCAGATTCACCTGCGTCGCCTTCACAATGGTGTGGCTGAGGGCGAGGCACGTCTCTCTCACCCAGTCGGTCTCCGCCACAGAGGCGCACACCGTGGCGTGAATCACAAGCGAGAAGATTGGCGTGCATCTGTACTCGTTCTCGTCCGAGTCGGACCCGTTGCCGGCGTTGGTGTTGGTGTTGGCGTTGGCGTTGGCACTGGCGTTGACGCTGGTGCTGTTGTTTCCGCCACCACTGGAGGGGTCTCCTCTGCCCTTGAAGGTGGTCTGCCCGCACTCCACGAGCAGCTTCCCGCCACGGTCGAAGGAGACCTCGCCCTCTGCCAGGGCCCCAGAGTGCCTTACGTAGTCATTGTCGATGAGAGACACATTCACACGCTTCAGCGAGGGCTCGCCGGCGAGCTCATCGTTTCCGTTGGCAGCCGCGTCGCTGTCATCGTTCGCCGACGACGCGCTGCTCATGACCTCGACACGGATGCGGTAGGCGTGTTGTAGGTTGAAGGTGGCCGTGAAAGGGCCTCGCAACTGCGCTGGGGTCGTCAGCGAGTGCACCTCTGCTATCACAAGAGCATCGGGAGACCCGTCGTGCGACGATGGCGGCGCAACAGTTGTGGTGGGTGCAAAGACCTCTTTGTTTGCGGCAAAGGGTGCTAAGCAGGCCCTGGTTTCGCCGAGCACTTTGAGAGCGCTAGCGGCGATGGTGGGATCAAGCTCCATGTCATACAGGTAGTGCACCACAGGGTAGAGCACGATTCCCAGCGAAGTCGCCTTCAGCAAGGCGAGATTCTTCTGCTGCTCCGCCGGCGAGGGAAAGCGCTGCTGGAAGCTGCGGAGGATGCTTTTCGTGAGCGAGCCAAGCAGCGCCACTGCCACGAGATGCCACTGGAGGCGATCCCTCTGCGACAGCATGCCCACCACCACGGTGAGCATCGCCTCGGACACGTTAAAGTCCACGCGGCTGCTGGCAAAGACGGTGTCCGCCTCCCGCTGGCACTGCTCCTTGAGCCTGTTCAAGAAGGTCATGAACGGTCGTTTGAGGTCTTTGGCTATGACGGAGGAGACGAGGGATGGTAGGTTCTCCGCAACAAGGAGCTGCTTGACATCTTTGAGGTCCGCGCTCTCCGTGATGAGCTTCAGTTGGTAGTCGTGGCTCACACACTGCGCCAGCACCACCTTGTGTAGGTGGGTGAAAACGAGGAGAGCCTCCACGAGGAAGGCGTAGACGGCGCTGCTTCCCCCGCTGCGGTCGGGCTCGACTCTAGGCGATTGCGCTGGCGTGCTCGGCGCTCCCGTCACAACACTTTGGAGCAGGCGGTACGAGTCCACGATGAGAGGGACCACTTTAGCTGGGCACTGCCGCTCCACCAGCCGGGCCTGCCGCACAAGCAACCTCCCGCAGAGACAGAGCAGCAACACCTCAAACCGGCTGGGGTCAGTGCTCGACTTGCGCATCGCCGCCGTCAGGTCCTCTGTGAGGCTCAGCAGCCGTGCAACGCTGCGTAGCGACAGGGAGCGGGTGTCGGCGAGAGAGAGAACGGCATCTGGGCCTCCATCCGCATCGCCACCACGCCATTCGTTAGCGGGCGACGCGTCGAGAGCGCTGCCTCCGCTGGTGGCGCTGCTACTCATGGACATGAGCAGTCGCATGTTCACCTTCCGCGCGAGGTACTCCGCGACCTCTGCCGCGGTGAGCTTGTCGCGTCCTCTCGGCCCTGACGCCGATAGTTTGGCAAACATTGAAGAGCAGTACTCCCGGTTCGTCGTGACGGAAGCCAACTCGCTGAGGTGTTGCGCACTCACCCCGCCGAGCGGGAACGCGCGCAGCACAATGCTATCTTTGCCCGACAAGCTGTAGAGTTTATTGTTCACTGGGCAGTAGGAGATGGTCTCCGCGCTTGGATCGATCCTGGTTGGCCGCTGCTCCAAGATTCTACCCTCGCGGTCCACCCACGTACCAAGGCCATCCTTCGTTAGGATGACACACTCGAAGCCGTTTGACACAACCTGATATGGCTCGCCCGCCTTCGGTCCCCACGCCAACGTTCGAGGACTTCCCTCAGTAGCGCCGCCACCGCCACCACTGTTGCTGTTGCTGCTGCTGTTGGCGCTGCTGCTGGCGTTGCCTGCCCGTGCGGCGCCTCGCACCGGCAATGGGACGGGCGAAGTCGCCCAGTAAATGCCAACACCGCGCCAGGCGAGGCCCGTCTCCGGGCTGTGCACACAGCAGCCAACACCTTCGTCGAAGCGAAAGTTTGCCAGGAGCGATGGTGTGTTGCGGCCAACGCCTTCCACAGCCGCAACGCGCATGTCGGCAACGTTCTGTGCGCGGGTCCAAGCCTGGAGCAGGGCAATCTGTCCAGAGAAGGTGCCGTGCAGGACGTCCACGTACGCGGACGCGATGCCAGGGCGGAGAAGGGGCCCACTCCGCCACTTCGCATCGCACAGCTCACCGTTCCGGTAGACGCGCCAGCTCGCCACATCGTTGATCGACGACAGCGTTGCGCTCCACAGCGTCCACGCGGGGGCGGCCCATGGTGCATCGTCCTCCCCGCCGGGGGTGGTGAGGAGATCCTCCACCTCGGCAACAGCGTCGCTGCCGTGGGAGAAGACGAGACGCATCGTACTGGACACCGGATGCTGGTACGCCTCCACGCGCAGCCAGACACGGTCGTTGGCGAGGGCCACCTGCATGATGTCCAAGGCGGTTGAGCTGTTCGTTGGCAGCGGCCGCAGGTAGAACTGCACGCTGAGTGAGTCACATCCACGCGGCAGGGTAACGGGACGGGACTCGTTCACGTCGCATCGGATGCTCGTGGCGCTGCTTGGGCCAACGCTTGTGAAGGTCGCGTACTTCACTGGCGATCCGCGGCGATGCTGTTCAGACCGCACACAGCTCTCGGTGACACCAGTCGACGGGTGCTGTGGGGTCTGCGGAAGGTGGCGCTGGAGGGAATCGCGGGAGTCGCTGCCAAAGTCGCTGCAGACGTAGTGGGGCTCGACGAAAGCACCCCTGCCCACGTGTACGCTGAACGGGCAGGGCGTCTTCGCGGCATGTCGAGAACTGGTCGGCGGCGACATGTGCGGTTCCTTCTCCTGGCGCCAGCGGCGAAGCAACGGATGGGTACTTGCCAGCGGCGTTTCGCTGATCTGCTCGAGCGTCTCTGCATTGAAGACGGCCACCGCACCATCCAATGATGCCGTGGCTGATGCAGACGAGGACGGCAGCTGCGACTCCCCGTCCGCTACGCCGGCTCCTCCGGCTCCCCTGCCATGCGCGAGGACGCACGAGAAGGTGCGACCTGATGGATCAAGAACGAGGGCACAGGCATTGGCAGACGACAAGTCCGTATTGCTTTGCTCGACGGGGAACGGCGCTTTCAGGGATACGCGATGCAGACCCGAATCCGTGAGGGCGATCAGCTTCCCATCCGGCTCCTTTCCGGTGACACAGTACTCACTGATACGACTGGCCCAGCCATCCGCGGTTGTGGTGGTGGTGGTGGTGTCGAGCGCTATCTGCTGCCCTCTTCCCACGCTCGACACAGGAAGTTGAAGGCGCAGGCGGTCCGGATGGCCCCCTTCTAAAGCCTCGAGAAGGGGGCGAACGCCGGTCACGTGCAGGCTGCCGGCACTGCGCGCGTGAGTCTGCGTAATACGAAAAAGACTCAGCAGCTGGTCAGTGTTCGAGGACCCGCACGCAATCTTGTACGCCAGTCCAAGAGCCAAGCCGAGCCAGGCACGCTCACTGTGGCCATCGTGCACTCCCTCCGCATTTGCAGTGGCCCTGGTGGTGGTAGACGAAGCCGGTGTGTCCGCTGGGTCCTCTGCGTCCAGGGACGCGGCGACGGTGTCGATCTGCTTGAGAAGCACGGAGTTAATGTGTTGCACGCCCCAGCGGGACAAGACAGCGGTACGGCGGGTGCGGATGCACTGGTTCACCAGTTGGTGGAGGAGCATCAGGGTTCGCGTCGGGACCTGCGACTCGGTCAACTGTGGCAGCCCCAGCGCGACGCTAAAGTCAACGGGGCTGACATCGGCGGTCGTGCAGCCAATCGAGGCATCACAGTCCAGGTCGGCCTCGGCATCGACCTCGGTTTCCCAGGCCGGGTCGAGGAGAGAGTCCGGCAGCGGCTGTTGGGTGCCCGTGCCCCGCCCGAGCCGCAGCGCCTCATTGCTAACGGCGTTGCGCACCAGCAGGGCACGCCAGTGCACTGCGGTGACGGTGGGGTGGCGGTCTGCCAGGTCCACGGCGGTCTGGCACATGAACCTTGAGATCTCGTCGGTATCGCCAACGCGGACTTCGAGGATGTTGGGGCAGTCGGGTAGGAGGGAGAATGGCGGGTACGCTCTAGTTTTGTGCGACGATGGGAGGAGACCCCACGCACGGCTGAGCAGATCGGGTGCGCTGAACTTGACGAGATCCTTCAACTGTTGAAGGTCCAAGCGCTCAGAGTCTGTCGTCGCCACCCCCATACTCTCGTCACCCGTCACCATGGCGCCGCGGTTGGTATCGGTGAAGCGGTACACTTGCCCAATGAGGGTCTCACGGGTGCGGAAGGCAGCGCCGCCATCCATCGCAGTGCCTCCGGTCGTGGCCTGCTGCGCTCCGCGCGGCCGAGGGGATCCAGACCCACCAGAAGCTCCTCGGCCGCCTCCATCTGCTGAGGGCTGGGCAGCGCCTCCAGCGCCGCTTCCCACAAACGTAGTGTTGAACGAGCTGTCAGAGCTGTAGTCCGAATCGTTCCGATGGTGGTGCTCCTGCACAGTGCTGCCCACTGTGTCCTCGATATCGTGGTGCAGCGAAGACCGAATGCGATGCATTGCGCGTGCCTCTTGAGAGGTGTGGGGAGGGAGGAGCCGAAAAGCGTTGATCTCGGCAGATATCGGAGAGGAGGATCGGTAACCTGCAGAGAGAACGGGGACAAAATGCAGGAAAGGAGAGGGATCTCACAGCGCCAACGCAGGCGAAGCAGTGATGGACCGGATTTGTCAGAGAACAAGGAAAGGTGGGAAGGAAGGCAAAGAAATCAGTTATCTTCGCGTTGGCTGAGTGTGTTGCTCGTGGATGACAGCAGTAACAGCAGCAGACAATAACAGTGACAACAATACAAGGATAATAGGCAATCGCCGCCGACGAGAGGGTAAGATCGAAGAGAAGAGCAAAAGCTCTGAGCTCTCCACGACGTGCCGCCTTCAACGGCAAGAGGAGGAAGGGGAGGAAGCGCAACTGCGACGCGCACAACACGACAGGAAGACAAAGAAGAGAACGATACCTTTGGGTAAGGACAGTGCACTGACAGGGAACGCGCCACAACGAGAAGCAAGCAAGTGACCGAGAGGTATAAGGGCCCCTGGACTAAACAAAGAGGGAATGGAGGAGGGAGGGGGGCAAAGTCTTCTCGTCAAGTGCGGGGGGTGAAAGGTCGCTGATCAGAGGGCAAAGACTCGGCAGACGGTTGACCTCACCTTTCTGCGGGAGGGGGGGGGGAGGAAAGAGAGAGCAGAAGCGAGGGCGATAAACAGAGTACTACCTTCACTAGCGAAGCAAACGGAACAGCGTAGGGAGAGGACACCGAGAGATACGATCCACCACGGCACAAGTGCGTCATCCAACTGAGCCGACAGGTGTGTGTGCGCACAGGTGGGAGCGGGCAGACGTGTGCATACTTGTTGCTTCTTGATGGTCCGCATGTGCTCTCTGTCCCTGTGTATGTTGTGTGCATATCGTCGCTCAACTAGTGGCAAAATCAAAGAGAGTGTGTGTGTGTTCTTCCATCCCTCCCTCCCTTTCCCCCGTACACCAGCCGCAGCAGCGCCACCAAGCGCACATTGACCACGACAAGGCCGCCATTGGGACCTGGTGTTTGCTCTCTTCATTTATGGTTTGTGTGCTTCCGCCCAGCAAGGCCCGTCACGTGCGCTTCGATATTCCGCCGCACCATCGGGTTCTGCAGCATGTCGAAGAAACTGGTGGTGTCCGCTGTGCGCAGGGCCTGAGTGCAGAGCGGCGCCACCAGCTGCTTGCGGGCCTGGTCCTTGATTACCCAGAACGGCAGCGGCGACGGCATCGCCAGGACCTTCTCCATGTACTCGAGGCACGGCACGACCGCCTCATCGTGGTGGTCAACCACCTCGTCCACGAGGCCAATCCGCGCCGCCGCGTCTGCGGACAGCGTCTGTCCGTTTACCAGCAGATCCTCGGCGCGGCGGAACCCCACAACATGCGCCAGAGAGCCGGCCACATAGGGCGGCACGCAGAGCCCGTACCGTGCGGCCGCGATGCCGATGCCCGTTGCCTTGCCATCGTGTCGTGTGCGGGACATGACGCGGTAGTCAGCGCCTAACGCCACAACCGTGCCGCCGGCCGCTGCGTGCCCGTTGATGGCCACGGCCAGCGGCACCGGGAGGGAGTGCAGCGTGATGAAGAGATGCTGAAAGAGGTTCCAGTTGTGGACGAAGCGGTCCTGCGAGGTGTTTCGGAGCAGTTCCTTGATGTCGAGACCACCGCTGAAGATGCCGGGGACCTTGGACGTGAGGATGATGCCCTGGTAGCGCGGCTTAGCGTCCGCATCACACACCTCCTTGATGGCATCCAGCAGCCTCTTCATGAGGTCTGACGTGAGGACGTTGGCCTTGGGAGCGTTCATCTCCATGATGCACACGTTCTCGAGCGGCGACTCTGTCACCACAACCAAACCCGCCAGCTCCTCAGCCGACCTCTGCGGCGGCATGTCCTCCCCCGACGTCGACGGCAAGTCACTGCTGTGACGCCGCAGCGCGATCGCTCGTTGAAACGGGGAAAGCGACGTGCGTGAAGGTGCCGACAAGGCAGCAGCGATCACCGCTGGGCAACCCAGCGGACGACGCCACATGTGATTCGCGAAGGCAAGCGTTCTTTTCATCGTCAAATGGAGATGGGAGGCCGTGACACACAGAGCAGAGGAAAGGAACTGAACAAAGGAAGGAGGAGGGAAGAAAGGGGAGGAGGGGAAGTGAAGAACAACAACAACATCCGCGCGGTGCCGACACCATCTGGAGCCCCTCCGTTCGGTTTACCCCTTGTCTCCCACCCGGAAAGGACAACATGAAGGCGACTGGCATTCCTTGCAGTGCATACAAAGCGCAATGTCAACGCAGACGGGGCAATGGGGAAGGGTGAGTTCTATGGACTTCCAGACAGGAGAGAAGCGCGCTTGCAACAAGATCAAACTCGGCGATCAGCTCTTCGTGCGTGGTTGGTGTTTCTATGACCGCAGGAGTCAACGCCCGGATGGCAAGTATGCGTGTGTGTGCTCTCGACACCACGGTGCGGGAAAGTGGCTGGGTCATTCCTGCGTGGCTTCCTCCTCCATCTTAGGTCGCTTCGATGGGCGGTCGCATTCCTCCTCCGCTGATGCTGGTCCCGCAGAAGCAGCCCCAGTGTCCGGGCCGCGGTGCTTCTCGTCAACCTCGCACTCAGGCTGTTCCTCGTCGTCGTCGCTGCTGCTGCTGCTGGCGATGCTGTCATCCTCGTCGGCTGGCGAAGGTGTTGGCTCCTTGTCCCATGTGATCGCCGTCAGTCGGGGGTAGCAGCGCTCCAGCTCGCGCACCAAGGGGTCGGCGGAGGTGAAGACGTCAGGCAGGTCTCCTTCACACCGCACAATGACGTTGTAGCCAATGTGCAGAAACTGCCGACCCTGGTACGACAGAGTGAGGATCAGCGCGGTGGGCCCCGTCGGATCAGGGATCTTGCTGAAGTCGGGAGGGTCGCTCTGCAGTGCAAACTCGTGCACCCCGAGTGAGGTGAAGGGGCCAACTTCGAACTCGTCAAGCTCCTGGTCAACCGGGAAGTCCCACACAGGGGACCACACAAAGGCCACGTCTATGGGATGCTCGGGAGCTCTCTCAAACACCTCAAGCACTACGTTCAAGGAAATCGGCTCCGTGAAACGCGCCGGGTTCGGCCCCGCCACA
>JASAOB010002595.1:0-27448 GCA_030849825.1 Herpetomonas tarakana | reverse complement strand
ACCGCTGCGACGAGCACAAGACGACAACACGGAGAGTGCGCTGCTCCGTAACTTTGAGGAGATTGACGATGAAGGCAACGAGGGTAGCGGCGGTGGCAGCGGCGGCGGCAACGACGGGGCCTTCTACCCCCTCCCTCCCATCCGCAACGCACCCAATACCAGTGGCGGCGGCGCGACTGGGCTGAACCACACGTGGAGCGGCTTCGGCGACTTCAACGTAAACAACAATAACAACAGCAATAGCAATAGCAACGCCGCGATGCACCACAGCAACAGCGGTGGCGGCCTTGGCAGCCTGGGGAACACGCAGAACTCCGTCTCCCTCCCCTCTATTAGCGGCGGACCTCAACGACAGCAGCCGCCGGGCTGGAGCGGTGGTTCCTCCGGCGCGGACTACGGCGTCCACGCAAGCGGCGATGGCCACCATGCCAGCAGCGAGCCGTGGCGAGCGCTGGGCCTCCCTCAGTCCGAGTACGAGCAGCTCATGGGGGCCTTCATGATCTTCGACGAGGAGGACAGCAAGCGGCTAAACCAGGATCAGTTCCAGGCCCTCGCCCGGTACCTGAACTACGTGAACAGCAGCAGCGATGGCCTCAGGCTCTTCCAAGATGTCGACACCACCCATCGCGGCTTCGTTACATTCGAGGACTTCTGCCGGTGGCGCCGCAACAACCAACCGCACCCCGACGCCCTCTACGGCATGTCCACCGCCCAGTACACCGACGCGATCCTGAAGTTTAGGAGCGCCGACCCGTACATCACGGGCGTCATCGCCGCCGACGCATTCCGCAAGATGTGCCTGGACAACGACATGGCCACCACCCAGCAGCAGGCACAGCAGATGCTCGACTACTGCGACGACCGTCAGTCCGGGTACGTGAGTCTCCACCAGTTCCTCAAGCTGACACAACTGCTGCTCTCAGGCGGTACGGTACCAATACATTCGCCTCGGACAACAGCACCAGCAGGTAGTTACCACGGGGATGTCGGTAGCGGAAATCATGGCAACATGCGCACAGCGGGCGGCGACGCGCGGCAGACGAGCGGACTCAACACGAGCAACTCGTCGGGCAGCCCGCACAGTCCGGGGACGAGTGCCGGACATAGCGTCGTGGGCGGCCGCACGACGGGGCAGAACCTCCCCCATGACGCGGTGCGCTTCTCCGGGGCCGGGGCCGGCGCGGTGCCGAGTCGACAACAGCAACAACAACGGCGGCTGCCGCACCTGGACGGGGGCAGTGGCAGTGGAGGAGGTGGGTCGCACCCCGTGTCCCCGCGTCCGCCCGCCGGGGTAAAGGGCAAAGCCGCCGTCGTCCACCCGCCCGCCCCGACAGGGGCCGGGGCGGGGAAAGGAAGGCCACAGGTGGTGCGGATGAACGCTGGCCAGGGCGGCAGCGGGAACGAGAGCGAATGTGCCGTCATGTAGTCGGCCCCAGCTGTCTCCCCTGTCGGATGCCTTTGCTGCTATGATTTCCTCCTCCTTTTCCTTACTGGGTGTGTTTTCGGTGCTGTATGCGGCAAGGTGGTGGTGGTGGAGAGGGAGGAGGAGGGGGGGGGGGGCAGCTACGGCCAGGACGATAATGCCGACGAGGCTGGTGTCTGACTCTGCCCCCTCCCCCCCCCCTCCCTCTCTCTTGCTGCTATCTTTGCCATCTCTGCCATTATTGCCATTGTTGTCGTTGTTGTTCCTGTTGCTGTTACCGTTTGCCACCATCGTAGCCGTTGTACCCGACCCTACGCTCTATTTGCCTTGCTTGCACTTTACCAGCCTCCCTCTCCTCTCCTTCCAAGTTGACAGCCATTAGCTTCACAAAGAAAGCAAAACAGAGAGGAGGAGCAAGCGGACGAGGGAGATTGGCCATGGCAGGGCGTCGCCAGCTTAGGACTTTTTGGGGTTGCCCAGGGGAGTCTCGCGCTCTCCCGCTCCCTCCCTTCTCCCCCTTTCCTCTCGAGGGGAGAGGGAAGAAGAAGAACAAAGGAGGGGAGGACCCCAGCAGAAATGGTAACGGATGTTCATGTGTCCCCCCCCAGCAGATATCTCCTTCCCTCTGTCCTTCCTCGCTCCCCAGTGCTTCTTCTTGCCGAGGAGGACATCGAAGCACCATCCCCCGCCCCCCCCCCCTCTCTCCAGTGCCTTTCCTGTTGCTACTACCACTACTACATACTCATACACTTTTTGCTTCCCCTTTGGCTCTCCCTCCAAAAAGGGAAGAAAGGAGCGACCGTCCGATGGGGCAGTGCATGGGCTCTCACTCCTCCTCTCACGACACTGTCACGGAGAAGGAGGGAGGAGGTAAGAAGCGGAAGCGAGCGGGCGGTGATGCCCGGGCTGCTGCAAAGGAGGCGGCCCCTCCTGTATCCAATCTACAGCAGGCCCAAAAAGCGAGCAACAACGCCGATGGTCCCATGGGTGGTGGAGACAAGACCGCCACCACCCTAGCCGCAGGCCTACCCCCACTCTCGCCGCCCGCGGCAGCGATAGCAGCCGATCCGGACGGCATTCAAGCGCGCCGCGATGCAGAGTTGATGGTGTCCTCTACGAATCCCAACTTTGTCAGTGACAACAACCACAACCTTGGCCCCACCGGTGGCGGCCTCGTGAACGTCGACTCCATTGTGAATCGCATCGAGCAGGGCAGCACATACTCCTGGCTGGCCTTCTCGCACGCCAACCCCCACCTCGTCTCCGAGCCACTTGTCCGCTCCCGTCGCCAACTGGCTACGCTTGCCCCGCACAAGGAGTGGGTGAGCTGTGGTCAGGGGACGACCACCTCACCAGCGCCTGCGCTGCGCAGCGACAGTCCCCACCCCGCCACGACTGACCCTAACGAGTTGACGAGGAGCAACGCGGGTGGCGGCGGCGGGTCGCCGGGCCGCCAGATCGAGCCCACCGCCGCCACAAGGAACGGCAGCCAACTCGTCACAGGTGCACTAGGGGTGCTGAGGCAGGCGCCGGCGCCGCCCGTCGTCAGCTCCCTCGAGGTCTCCGCGAGGAGCGAGGGGGCGGACGAGAAGAAGGACAAGAATACCCGGCGAGAAACTGCGCCAAAGCTAGCACCAGCAGCAGCGGCAGCAAACTCGGCCAACAGCGTCGCCGCCAACTATGAAGCCGCTTCCCTTGGCCCTGGCGCAGTGTTTGTGCGACGACCCGGCGAGATTCGCGGTCGCCGCTTCGCCATCCGGTCTTGCACGCGGGCCACGGTGTTGCTGCTGGACCTGTGCGGCAGCGTGAGCGTCACGAACTGCTCACGGTGCTTTCTCTTTGTAGGGCCTACCGTCGGCACCGTGGAGCTGGAGCAGTGCCAGGGCTGTGTCCTCGTGGCCGCCTGCGGGCAGGTGCGGCTGCGACACTGCCACAACATGATCCTCTCACTCCTGACCGCTGCGCTGCCCATGCTGGAGAACTCCACGGCAATCGGCCTTACCTCGCTGTCGGGGTGGTACGCCTACAACGAGATGCCACTGCACCTCCGCTCGGCGCACCTGTCCCCGTTCATCAACAACTACTCCACCGTCCGCGACCTGACCCCGCCACCGAAGCCGTTGAACGCTCGTGGCGGGGCAGGAAACCGGCCTGGCGTCATGCCATCGCCTCAGCAGTTAACACCGGTGGCCGCCAAGCAGGGCAAGGCAAGGCACAGGAACTTCTTCTACCTCGACCCCTGGGACTTTGATCTCGTCATCTGGCGACTTGCCATCGCCACCGCGCTACGCAACCGCGGCCTTAGCCGCAACGTGAGCTTCGACACTGGTGGCGGGGCAACGGCAACAGCAACAGCGACAGCCTTCTCCTCACGGCGGCAACAGGTTGTAGGGAGAGGCCTGGCGCTGTTCTCATCCCTCAACAGAGACGACCACAGCGACGGCGACGACGCATCCACGGGATCGTTCCACTCCGCTGTCACCGCAGAGGATGATGAACCCGTTGGCGACAGCGGCGATGATGAATCCCCAGCTGACAAGGCCGGTGGTCGTGACGGCGCGCGCCGGGGGAAGGGCCGCTCGCGCGGGAAGCAGCGGGGCCTCGGTCAGCGCACCATCACACTCGCGTCGGCTGCGGAGAAGTTCGACCATGACGAGGCGCGGGATGCGAAGAGGACCCTCACACACGTGCCGCTCCGTCTCCTTGACTTGCCCATCGCCACGATGACTGTCACTAGCGCTGCTGCTACTGCGGCGGCAGCGGCAACAGGAAAGGAGGAGGAGGCGAAGAAGAAACAGTACCAGCAGCAGGGGAGCACAGCGACGACGGTGACGACGACGCTGCAGTTGCCGCCGCTCTCCCCCCGCAGCGTCGAGGACGTTCTCGGTCTCTACACCGAGGCCATGGTGGCCCCCACCACACTCGGCGCCTGCCTGATCCCCAGGTGCTTCTTCGCGGAGAAGTGGCGACTCAAGCTCTTCGTCGTGGCGAACAAAAACGGTGGGTGGGCCATTGCCCAGCGCGTGGCACGGGACATTGAGCTGTCGCGGCGGCAGGTGTTTATGGAGTACGCCAGGACGGTGCCAGCGGCCAGGTGGCGCGCGCACGACACAGACACGGAGGCGCACACGGGCTTGCTCTCCCCCAACTGGTATCCGCCGCCATCCGATGAGGAGGATAGCGGAGACGACGCGGAAGGTGGAGAGGCACACGTGAGGGACGCCGACGCCGACCCGACAAGAATCTTTGAGCACCGCTACATCCCTCTCGCCTACCGTTGCGGCCCTGTCCTGCTGCTCAACACCGTCGAGCTGCGTTGCACAGAGACCGTCATGCGCGAGTACGTGGCCCCGACCTTCTACAAGCTCACCGAGCCGCCCGAGATGGAGCAACTGCGCCAGCAGCACCAGCAGCAGCATGGCAAGGAACCGACAAGGAAGGCCGACAACGCGCCTCGCCCGCAGCAGCAGAAGAGTAAGGAGGAGCAGAGGCTTCAGGAGGAGGCGGAGCTACGCCGCGGCGTGGCGATCCGACGCCTCTTTGGGGAGGCGATCCAGCGGATGAGTGGGCAGGCGTGTGTCTTCTTCCTTGCCCTCGTGGCACCATGGGAGAGCACCACGGCGAACGCAACGCCCGCTGGGGATGCGGCGGCAGCGCCACCTCAGGGTAGCGGCAGCAACAGCAACACCAGTCCCTTCCTCCACGCCAACAGTGAGGGGGACGCGGGGGGTGAAGAACCCATTGGCGAGCACGAGGTCGGCGATGATAACAGCGCCGCGCTCAGCCGGTACGCACGGCGTAGAGACAAGGAAGCCAGCAAGCAACGCAGCAACAGCGGCGGCGGTGGTGGTGGTGGCGGTGGTTTGGGGGGCCGACACCATGCCAGTGTCACGCGCACGCAGATCCGCAGGCTCAACGGTTTTCGCGTGTTCCAGCCGCTCTCCCGCGAGGAGGAGGACAACGACGTCCACGCCCAGCCCGGCTCCGGCAACGATGAAACCGGGAGCGACGCAAGCCCCAGCGACGACGACGACGACGTCGGCGAGGCGGCGGCGGGGGCCAGTACTGTCAGAGTGCCGCGGCAGAGGGTGAGGGAAAAGAACCGGAACAAGCGCATCGCTAGGAAAACGAGGGCAGCAGCGGCAGGGTCCACAGGAGCAAAGGCGGTCAAAACGGCCGGCTTCACGGAGGAGGATATGGAGTTTGAGAAGTCGCAGGAGGAGCGGGTGTGGCCGCGCTGCGTTCTGCTCAACGTGACCGTCCCCCTACACGCGGTGAGCCTGCTGCAGAGCAACGTTTTCTTTAAGGCCGCCATCACAAGCGCGAGCACCAGCGGAGGGTACACCGTCCCTGCGCAAGGTTCGGGGTGAGTGTGGCGGCGTCATGGGCAGTGGAGGGATGGCGGACGGAGGGGAGGGGATGGAAATGGTCCCTCTGTGGGTGTGTGGGTGTGGGTGTGTGAGGGGAAAAGCGTCACTCCGTCTTCTTCCCCCAGTGCCCAGTTTCGATATGTATTCCTCCATCTGCTTTCTTTTTTGTGTCTGCACTGTGTCACACCCTTCTTCTCTCAGTATTCTTCTTCTTCTCCTTATCGTCTCGCGCTTTGCATCCTCCTCCTGCGCCTATCCCTGCTGCCACTGCTACTGCTACTGCTCTGCTTTCAGGGTGGGCAGCATGTTGACAGTGAAAAGGGATCCATAGAGAGAGAGAGTGCCAGTCACGGCTTCTCGGTTGGCCTGGCAGTTCACCCCTTCCTCGCGCGCGTACACACACACACAGAAACAGAGAGACACACACAAACACGAAGGAAGCGCGCACACTTACGCCTGCGCTTTTCTGATCCCCTCGCCAAGTGCTATGGGATGGTATCCATTGCGAGGGAGAGAGATTGCTTTATTGCCACACACACACACCTCCCTCCTCTTCGGAGTAGTAAAGATCCACTCCCATTTAGTGCACGAACAGAAACAGAAGGAAAGGAGAAACGAAGACGGACAAGTACCATGGCAGCAGCCTCCGAGGACTTCGAGTCCTTTTTGCTGTCCGCAATCGCGCGCAACCCGGCGCTCATCTCCGAGACACCGCTGAGCATCCGCACCGAGGAGGCCACAGCGACAACAGGGACAGCACCAACCACCGCTTCCACACTGGAGCCTGCCCACAAGGCGCTGCTCGCCCCGTATCTGGCCGCCGCCACCGCCTCCCGCCTCTCCTCCTCCTCTTCTGCAAACGCTGCGGTGGCCAGAAAGGGAAAGCCGAGAGAAGGCAATAAGCTACCATCGTCCCCATCATCATCATCATCATCCGCAGGGGCAGCGGCCGCGCTTCTGCAGCGCGCCATCGTCGACTCGCCGCTGCTGCCCCTGGCAGGCGAGCACTTGCCCTATGAAACGCTCCTGCCAGCATTCCTCGCCGCCGCCGCCGCCGCGCAGCGAGTCCGGGCGGTGAAGCTGAAGGAACCAGCCGAGGGGAAGGAGGCGGGCGAGAACGAGGCCCTGCAAGAAAGGTGGCAGGCGGAGCTGACAGAGGCGCAAAGGGCCTTGGCAGCAGCAAAGGAGGAGCTGGCGAGGGCATTTCGGAAGGCGCGCTGGCTGATGGGCGCCATGTCGCAGTACCTGGCAAAGCCACCGAGCGCGCTGCGAGAGTCAGAGGACGGGGAGGTGCGGGCCGCTCTGTGCCCGGAGATGGCGGCGGGGCCTGGGGAACAGGGCGGGGGGGCACCGTCGCTGAAGCGCGCTCGCGAGTGAGAAAGAGAAGTGTTGGATACCTCCTATACCCCCAAAGACAAAACAAAACAAAGGCAACGACAATGGAGAACGAAAGCAGGAGTGAGGGGGGTGCGGATGCGCTCGTGTGACTTGTCGTGCGGTTGCCCTTCTCCTCGTTCGATCACGGGAGGGGAAGGGCGTACGGGTGTATGGTGTCCCCCCCCCCTCTCACCTCCTCTCCTCTCACTTCCCACCCTATGCTTCTCTCTGAGTAGTCTAGGATCTGGTCTACGGCCGTGTCGCGTGTGTCCTCTTCTTCTCCTTCATCCGTTGGCCACTCCCGCATCCTTCCGTCCCCCCTCTCGCTCTCCCTACACACGCACATCCTCGAACTACAGCCCTCCCCCAGAGGAAACAGAAACAGAGGAGAGGAAAGCAGAGCAGAGAAAAAGGAACAGAGAGAGCGCGTTGAGGAGGAAGGCTTGCCCACCCCACCCCACCCTCCCCTGCCATGGAAGTGTTCAAGGACGCGGTGGTTCGCTACGGTGGGCCGCTGCCACTCGGCGAGTACCTGGACCCTCGCGTGCTATCCCCCACCGAGCTGGAGGAGCGTCGCGCAGCTCTTCTGCAAAGGCAGCTAGCCGAGCGCAAGCGCCGCCCCGAGGGCGGGGGCGGCTACGACGACAGCCCCAACGAGGGCACCACCACGGGCGACACGTACACACAAGCATCGGGGCTGGTGAGCACCGAGGACACCTTCATCGAGCGCAAGAACTTCTTTGAGGCGGTGCTCTCCGACTATGACTTTGCGCTGGTCGTCTCGTTCCTGCTCGGTGGCGCCGCGATCGACGAGGCGAGGCGGGTCGATGGCGCGACACCGCTGCACGTTGCGGTGGCGGGATCGACCCGCCCCCTCAATGACCTGCTCCACCGTGGCCGCCACCGACGCCAGGCGAACTTGGCCAACATGGGCGGCCTCAGCAACGGTAATACCTCGGCGGCGGACGAGGAGCAGCGCCTCGATGTGCAGTGCCCGAACCGCCTCATCATCTCCTTCCTTATCGACAACGGCGCCGACGTCAACGCGCGGGCACTGGTGGGTGGGGAAACACCGCTGATGGTGGCCTGTGCGATGCAGAATGTGAAGGCGGTGAATCTGCTACTCGCCAAGGGAGCTGTGCCCGACGCTCGCGATTTGCACGGTCGCACCTGCCTCCACTACGCCGCGCTGCACCCACACATGTTGCAGACACTGCTGGTGTGGATGGGCGAGGCCGCCATGGCCGCGCTCGCGGTGGAGACATCCCTGCTCCACCAGGTCTGCCGCCTGCCCGGTACACGGTTCTCAGCGCTGTACCTGGTGGAGCAGCTCGGGCTGGATGTGAAGGCACCAGAGAATGCGCAGCAGCAACAGCAACAGGGGCCTGGACACGCGAGCGTGGAAGGGGGAAAGGACAACGATGAGGTCAGCGTCGCGACGGCGGCGGGGGATCGCGTCAATGGCAATAGCAACGGCAACGGTGGCGATACCCCTTTGCACTGTGCGGTGGAAGCCGGTGACCTGGCGCTGGTGATCACGCTGCTCGCCAAGGGGGCCGACCCGAAAGCAGTGAATGCTGCGACAGGCCGAACGCCGCTGGACATGGCCCTCGCCGCTCGCCGCACCGCCGTCTCCCACTTCCTTCGCGTCAGCCGCAACGTCTGCTTCCTGCATCTTCACTTTTCCCTTCCTGGTGCGCTGGCATCGTTGATGTCGGTGCTCGTGAACCAAGTCGGCCTGCGCATTGTGGATGTCGAGTCGGCCGCCATGTGGGGTCCGACGGCACAGGCGATGGGTATCTACTCCCTCCTCACCTACTGCGCGACGGCGCCGAAGTCGCGCGTGGAAGTGCTTCTTACCAAGATGGAGAACGTCTCCGCAACGGCCACAAGCGCGTCGTCGTCGTCGTTCCGGTCCTTGTTCCAGCTATCCGACCTCGCCGCCCTCCAGTACTTTGCTGGGTTTGTCGCGTTCCTCATCCTTCCGCAACTCGTGATCCTCCTCTTCGTTCACCTCTTCAGCGGCTTTCTGCCGAACTGCGCGGGTGTCCTCGTCGTGTTCGCCATGTTCCTCTACCTCAAACGCCTGGACGAGGCCGCCGTGGGGTGCCGGCCGCTGCGGTCGCTTGGGTTCTTTGTGGGTGTGGTGACAATGGAGTCCCTCTGCCTGCCCCTGTACACGACACTAACATACTACAGCTACTACGTCTTTGACGAGGAGCCGCACGCGGCGCTAACCCTCTGGCTCATTCCCTCTGCGATTCTGTCCGCCGTGTGCGGGCTGATGGTCGTGCTCCTGTCGCCAGGGACGGTATCCTCGACAGCGGGCCACCGCAAGGGCATTTACGCCTCCATCGCCCACGCGAAAGCCACATCCGGCAACCCCACCAACAACGCCGATAGCGGAGGTCTGCCGAATGAGCTGGTCTACAGCATCGACTTACCGACCATGGTGAAGAAACCGCTGCGTGCCCAGCGCTGCACGCAGACGAACCGCGTCATCCTGCGCTACGACCACTACTGCGCCTATCTTGCGAGTCCCATTGGCGCCAAGAACCACAGGCCTTTTGTCGTGCTGCTGCTCGCGCTCTTTGCGCTGTTCTCCTCCTTTTACTACTACGCGTGCGCCTACCACCGCATGCTGTCCGGGGGCAGCAGCCAGTACACGGCGCGGCAGCACGAGCGCTACATCAACCACTCGCAGCGCGCGGCGATGGCACCTATGGAGAACCTGCTCTTCTCCACCCCGTATTACCGCTTCGGCTACATGTACACGCAGGTGATCCTGCCCGCCATCCTCTTCCTGCTGGCTGTGGAGCTGTACGGCGCCCTCTTCTCCATCGCCCGCGGCGTCACCTTCTTTGACTTGGACCACGCGAGCAGCGAGAGCTCCCTGTACTGCTTCACCCTTGGGGACCGCGTCTACTCCCTCTTTGATAAGGGCTACCGGGCCAACCTGATGGACTTCTTCCTCCTCCGCGACACCTTCACGGCGGTCCAATACCGTGTCCCCACGATGAACGACCACCTCAAGAAGGCCGTCGAGGACTTCCAGCGGTGGCAAGTCACAGGCGGGGGTCAGTGCGGCTGCGGCCACGGGCACAGCCATGGCGGCGGCGGTGACGGAGTGGAGACTGCACCACCACAACAACAACAGCGTGATGTGGGCTCGGCGATTGACGCCGACCTTGAGGATGAGCGGGTGAGAGCGCAGGACGCGTTGAATCGCGCATCCCAGGAGGCTAAAGAATCCGCCGAGCGCGCCGTCCTCGGCGGCAGTAGTGTGGGGGGTGTCCACGGCAACAGCAGCGGCCAGACGCCGATGCTCACAAATCCACCCCTCAAGCAAGCTGCCGCTGCTGCGGCCAACGCGGCCGCGAGCACCGGCCAGGGCGGCGTCCCCGGGCTGGCCCAGCACATCTTCCAAGAGATGATCCGCAGCGGCACCGACGACGTCGCCCTGGCGCACCACAGCAAGACCGACCTGGCCTCCCTCGACGGCGAGGCGGCGCGGACACAGGAGGAGTGGGAACAGGCAGTGCAACAGGCGCGCAGCATGTTTGCCTTCTTCCGCCAATCCATGGTCAACTCTACCCAGGCCATCCTCCAGAACGCCGGTGCCTCCACCCAGCAGCAGCAGCAGCAGCAGCAGCAGTAGTAGCAGTAGGCTGAGGGGGGGGGGGAGGAGGGATGGCTGCCGCTTCCTGAATCCCCCCTCTCCATTTCCCTCTCTTCACTGTTTGACTGATTCAGTGCTGTCGCCCGTCCTTTGATCCCTTGCCCCCGAGTTATCCTTACCTCTCCTCCTCCTCTCTCCTCCTCCCCTGCTGCCGACTCCATTGCTTCTTGCACTCCATCTTCGGCCTCCCCTCTCAGCCCCATGTCATTGCAGTCCCCCCAGTCCCATCTCCCCCCACCTCTCACCTTCACCTTCACATACACATACACACATACACGAGCGTACGCATGTGTGTGTGTGTGTGTAAGCCGACGATGGCGACCCCTTTCTCTATCATACACGCCCACTTCTCCTCCGCCCCCTCCGCGTCACTCTGCCGTGTCCTTTGTAAAACCATCTGTTAGAACACAAAAAAAGCGAACGACTGGACAGAAGTCCGGAAATGGCCACTCACACTTCTCCTTCTTCCCCTATGCTCAGAAAAGGAGGGGGGGGGGGGCAGAGCGCATGATCCGCTCCAGCAACAGGTCTTCCTCTGGTCTCCTCTTTTTACTTCTCTCCTCCTCTTCGTGAAGTAAGGGGAGAGAAGGTGAAACGGACGGAACTGCGCATCGAACATGTCCCGCCCTACACCCCACACACCCTTCTCACTCCTTTTTTACACCCAAAGGCGAGCTCCGACACCCTACACAAGTCCATACACACACCATAGAGGTGGCTCTTGGATAAGATAGGAGACAATGGACAACATCAGGGCAGTCGAACGACGAAGAGAGCCCCAAACGGAGATCCTGGTCGATCACGCTACTGGCGATTGCTCCGTCGTCGTCGGCGATGCCTCGGGGAGCAATAAAGAGGGAAAAGGAAGGCAAGCAGCTGCAACAGCAGCATCAACGCGTGTAGACGGACCATCTCCGCCTGCGTCGCTCTCGTGGGGGAGGCGGTGCGGTCTTGCGGCCCTCGCCGTGAGTGGGCTGGGTGGGCTCTGCTCCTCCGTCGTGGCCGACGCCGTCTTGATGTCCTCCTACGCCGACGACATGGAGGACGGCAGCGACAATGACGGGGACGGGCAGCGCGGGAGTGCCAGCAATGCCCCAGGCGTGAGGGGTGAGGGCAGCAATGGTGGTGGTGGTGAGGGTGAGGGTGGGCAGTGCGCGCTGATGCGGTCGGGGGGGAGAAGTGAGGGGCCATCGCTGAGGAAATCAAACGTAGTGGCAAGGCACTGCCGTGCTGCTGCTGCGCTGGTGTTCTGGGCCGTCGTGCCCCACGCCTTCATCTGGTTTCTCTGCGTTTGGGTGAGGGGCTCCCTCTCTGCTGCCGGCACCCCTCGTGAGGCGCTAAGCACGGCCCGTCAGGACCATGAGGAGAGCTACCCCACATGGCCCGCCACGATGCTGCAGCTCTGCTTTGGCCTGCTGTGCCTCTGCTACGTGGGCACGTGCCGGTTAGGTAGCCGGCTCTTCCGCCCCGACGATGGCGCGACGCACACGCACACGCACACGATGGACCTCCCAGTCTATCCGCCACCACCACGTCGCGGCCTGCGCCACAGGTCCTTCTTCGCGCACCCGTTGCGACGCCGCACCTTTGCCGTCGGGGTCGGCTTCTTTGTCCTGTTCTGCATCGCCACGGTGCATAACACACAGTACATCTTTGTGTACTACGACTTCCAACACGGCGGGCGGCTGGCGGTGACGGCGTGGCTAATTCCTGCGGGCGTTGCCGCCGCCGTGACGTTCGCGCCGCTTCTCCTCGTCGCCTGCCAGTCGGCGGAGCAGCAGCAGGAAAGGGTTGCCAAGAGGCAGCGCGAGGCATGGCGGGCTAGGCGTGGTGCCCAGAGCAGCAGAGTAGGGAGGAGGTGTCGTGGAGGGCCGTGGGCAAACGAGAAGGAATGCTGCCACCCGTTGGCGGCAGCGGCCGCTGTGTCACCGACGTACGATGCTCCTGTGCTGGTGTTCGTGCCCTGGCTGGCGCACTGGGTCTCGGTCGAGGCAGCGGCGGCACCGTCCAGGAAGGATGCGTCCTCCACGCATCCGCGCGCTTCATCGACGGTGTTGCGTCTGTCGCCATACCTTTACGCTGCATTTCTTGTCGCCCTGCTACTCCTCCTCGCCTCCTTCCTCTACTATGCGCTGGTACTGGCCGAGTGCCTCAACTTTGCCGCTCTGGCGCTCTCCACGCCCCCCTCCACAACAACAACGGACCACGGGACGGGATGGGGCAGCCACCCCATGGCACGGCACCCCATTCCCCCAGACAGCTTTGCGGAGGAGGGCATGGCCCACAGAGTGCTGCTGCCCACGGCCATGGCGGCGACGCCGTCTGCGGAGGCCTACCCGCACTCCTTCCTGTTTCACCCAATGCTCCTCCTCTCCATCTGGCTGGGCAAGGGCAGCGGCGACGACAATGGTGGTGGTGGTGATGGTGGTGGTGGTCAGAGCCGCGGCTACACCGCCACTCACATTGCGCTGGGAGGTGGCCCCATATCCTTCGCCCTCACCGCTCCCTCTCTGTCCGTGTCCTACCTGTACACACAGATCGCGCTCCCCATCGCGCTTCTGTGGGTGCTGCGGGAGCTGCTGGGCATGGGCTGGCGGCTGGCGCACACCTTGCCGTGTGTGCGAGCGCTCCGGGCCGCGGCATGGAGGAGGCGCCGCGATGCCCACGCGGGGCCGAGAGCAATATGACCCAAAACAAACAAACGACAACAACAACAGCGATCATAAAAGGGCTAAGTGGGGAGGAGGGAGTGGCAATGACCTTCCGCGCTGATCAGGGGAAGAGCAACAGAAGGAATGGACGAGGAGAGGCATATGATAGGATGATGATGACGAAACGGTGGTACTCGTGTAGAAACACCCCTCCCCCCCTCCCCTCCTCCTCCTCTCAGTGATTGATATTGCCAAGAGAGTGGAAAGTAGTGTAGCTTACCTCAGGATATATAGGTGTGCCACTGTGTGCGTGCGTGTGTGGCATCATCATCACTATCACTTCTCTTCTTTGAATCGACGGCTCTGCCCTCGCGCCACCTCACCCCACCTCCGCCTCCACAGGAGTGCACATACACCTCCACACGCGCACACAAACGACGAGGAGCGCTTCTCCACCTCCCTCCCTCTCTCTCTCTTTCGTTGTTGTTGTTGTTGTGGCATCTTAGGGGTGGTCCTGCGTGTGTGCGGGTGCCCACATCCATCCCTCTCTCTCACTCTCTCTTCTTCTCCTTTTCTTCTTCCTTTCGACGGAAAGCTCATTGGCTTCTAAAGTGTTGTCGGCTATTCTTACCGGTCCTACACCACACCACATCACACACTAAACCACTTCTTCTTTTGTTTCAACTACCTCTCTCACTCTCTCCTTCTCGTGTCTGTTGTTTGTTGTCTGTTGTTGGCCGCTGCTGTAAACACCAGGGAAAAGGGGGAACGATAGAATCGAGTACACCCCCACCCCCTCAGCGTGTGCGATAGATCCTTGGCAGACTTCCTTTCGTTGTCCTTCCCTTACTCTCCAGATCCCACACACACACACACACACACACACACACACACACACACACACACTCCACTCCATCATCGCTTCCGCATCCTTTCACTCTCCCTCTCTCTCTCTCTCTTTTGTGTGCCGTCACAGTTCATTACTACTACTACTACATCTTCTCTCCCTTCACCCCCCCCCCCTTCCGCGGCCCCTTTTCCTCGGACTATCACAGTGCGCGCACGCACGTGCACACACCCCTCAGCTGGAGCCTTAAAAAGGATAAGAGAGAGGAACCCAACCAATGGAGCCACATGGCACTAGTGAAGGTGGCGGCAACAACATGGGAAGCCCCACGCACGACGACGGCACCGCCACAGGCACTGATCGATTTTCAATCCTGGGCCTATCAGACGCCGTGCCGCGGCGGGCCTCCCTCCTGACCAGCCCCAACCCCACCCCCATCGCAGCAGCAGCATCGGGTGCGGCCCACACGAGAGAGAAGGCACACAGTGGTGGCGGTAGTCTTTCCCAGACGCCGCAGCAGCACCGAAAGCACAGCCCCGCCAGCCCAGCCGATGCGAGCATGGACGAGCACGATGAGTCTAGCTGCCGCAACGGGTCTTCCCCGAGTACAGCTGCGACAGACGAGAGGTGGACGCGCGGCAGTGCCAAAGGGCGGCCAGGCAGCGACGGCACCGGGTCCCTCCTGGATCGTCTGGCAGCGGTGGTGGCGACAGCGGCCGCGCCGACAGCGCCATCCTCCTCCGCGTTGCTGGGGGGAGAAGAAAAGAAGAATGAAGGCGGCGGTGCGCAGGGAGGGGGGAAGCAACTGTACCGACCCCCGCACGCGCGACAGGGAACTTCGACGGCGTCCGTGACACCGCCACCAGCAACCACAACAGCAACAACAGCAGCAACAGCAGCAGCAACAACAGCAGCAGCAACAGCAGCAGCAGCAACTGCGCCGGAGGAAGAGGCGCCTGCATCGGTCGCCTCCCGCCACGGAGGCCCACTGTCCATGGCGGAGAGACTGCGCCAGAGGGCCGGCATCACAGCCGCCGACGAGGGGAAGGTAGGAGGGGGAGGCGGAGGTCGGGAAGGCGATCATAGCACGATGAATCCCAGTGGTAGTGGTGGCAGCCAGCAGCAGCAGCAGCACGCACACAGCAGTGGGGAAAAGGGTGGAAAGCCATCGTGGAAGGCGGTGGTGGCTTCCGCACACTCGGCAAGCTCTGCCGCCTCCGCCTCCACACCACCACCACCACCACCACCGCCGTCCACAACAATGACGTCAGCAGTGCTAAGCCCAGCAACAGAACAGAAGAAAAACTCGACTGCAGCGGTACCTGCGATCCGCTCCTTGCCCTCCGCCTCGGCGATGGGCTTGGCAACCACGGTGCCCAACACCGCTCCCTCGCTTCCTCTGTCTGCATCAGCCCCATCGACAGCCCCGCCAGCAGCGCCAGCGGCGGCAGCAGCCGTCACACAGCAAGAGATTGTGGAGCCCATCTCGGCGGAGCCGAGTGAGCAGGCGAATGCCTTCGTACCCCCACAGCAACAACAACAGCAATCCGTGGTAGACGCAGCCGCGCAGCAACCCTCGCAGCCGAAGCCGCCGACACCGCCCGCCCCGCCGCTGCTGCCGCTCCTCTCCTCTCCCCCACCGGCGAAGGACGCCGCCTCCTCTGGCAGCGCCAAAAAGAAGAAAGCAAAGGGGAAAAAGAAGAAGGAGCGCGGCGGAGAAGAGGAGGAACTGGTGCCCTCCAGTCGCCCCGTGGCGACCAACCGCACCGTGCACACCACCATCACCCCCGCGCCACCGCCGCCACCAGCACAGGTGAAGACGGAACCGACGGGAAGAAAAACGAAGGAGAAGAAGAAGGGGAAGGGCAAGGACGGCGGCGGTGGCGGTGGCGGGACGAGCGACAGCAGTGGCAACCCCAAATCGTCCGCCTTGGCTATAGTGGAGGAGGGCAATGGAGAAAGCGGGAGGGGGAGCACCTCGCCCAGTACGGCCACTGCACAGCAGCAGCAGCAACAACAGAGTAGTGGTGGTGGTGGTGGTGGTGGTGGTGGAGGGCTGTCAACGGAAAGCAGCCCCGCAAAGGCAGACGCTTCCTCCTCTATTACTCCGTCGGCCATGCACGCTACGAACAACGCTAGCGGTGCCACCAGCGGCCTCCTGGGCGATGGTGGGAAAGCTGGAGCTGGCATCAGCACCGCTCGTGGGGGAGGTGCGAGCAATAGCACTGCAAATCCCCCGCCATCGGAAGCCGCCATGGCCATGATGCTGGCGTCTCAGCAACAGGAGCAGCAGCAGCAGCAGAGGAATGCCATCCCCCATCCCCACCTCCTCGGCCCCCCTGTTCTGCCGCCTCCGCCCTTCTACGACTTTCTGGAGACGCTGCCCACGTACATCGAGGCATGTCTGATGCCAACACCGGAGGACCGGCGACTGCGGGAGCAGCTCTTCACCGATATCCAGGCCGTGGCGCGGCGCGCACTGCGGAACGACCGGGTCGAGGTCCGCGTGCACGGATCCGTGACCACGGGCCTGGCGCTCCCCTCCAGCGACATCGACTTGCTCGTCGTCGGGTATCAGCCGGTGCCGCCACTGGAGGCCTTGCAGACCCTCTCGCAGGCGCTGTTGGCGGTGGACGAGGAAGGGCTGGCCGAGGCGGCGCGATACCAGATGGAGGTGGAGGCCAGGCTCTACGCCGAGGAGCAGCGGAGGGAGCAGGAACGAGGAAGAGAGGAGCAGCACAAGGGGGCAGAGCATGGCGACGGCAACGGTGGCGGTGGCGGTGGTGGCAGCGATGGTGATGATGGCAGCGACGCACCCACCGGTCCCCCCGCGGAAGCGGAGCCCACCAGAGGCGACAATGGCAATGGTGCGGCGGCCGACATGGGAAGTAGTGGAAGGGAAGAAGGGAGTAGCCGTCGTGCTGGCAGTGGCGACAATATGAACGGGAGCTGCGAGGGCCTGCAGCCGCTGGGCCCCGATGACGAGAAGAATCTCTCCCTCCTTCCGCGCTCCCCGAGGAGCAGCGGCACAAGCCGTGGCCATGGCGAGGAGAGGGTGCAGCGCCACGGCCACGACGGTGGCGATGGAAACGAAGCATCAAACATGGCGGGCGTCAGGGGGGAGGAGGAGGGCAGCGAGGCTGGGAACAGGGAAAGGACGGCCAGGCAGCAGCAGCACCAGCGGCATGACGGCATCGACAAGGATGCCCTGGAGCATTACCGGGACCAGGAGGAGCTCGAGAACGCCGAGGAGATGTACCGCAGCCAGATTGAAAAGGACTACAGCTTCAGCACATCGTACGCCACCGTGGCCATGGACGCTGGTGGTGGTGGTGGTGGTGGGGGAGGCAGGGTTGCAGGGAGCTCCTCTGCCAGCGATCTCCTGGCAGCGACGACGACGATGATGTCCTCCGTGGCGCCGACCATCACGGCCATGGTTACGGAAGAAGCGGATCGCATGGGCGGCGGCAGCGTACGGCAGAAGCGGCTTGGCGGCGGCCCCAACGACAGCCTGGACGGTCCCCCTACTGCGAGCACCACCATCGCGGCCTCCATGGCATTCCACAGTCCGCACGACTCCCCACCATCCTCCTCCTCACTGGCTCGGCCACTGTTGACGACGACGTCGACACCTTTGCAGCAGCAGCAACAGTCGCAAGAGGGCGATGTCGACGCGAAGCGGACCTCCGCCTCCCCTCCCCACCCCCAACTCAACGCAGCAGCATCAGCGGCCGTGGCAGCGGCGGCAGCAGCCTCGGGCTCGCTCCGCATTGCTCCGCAAGTGCCGTCGGTCTTCCAACAGCCAGTGCAGGCGCAACTGCAGCAACAGCAACAGCGGCAAGGTGGGAGTCAGCGTGGTGGGGCGGCGGCTGCCACGGGTTCGCAGTGGAACCTAAAGTACGTGCCCGTGCTGGATGGCCCGCTTTATCGGGTGCAGACCATCGTCTCCACGCGCGTCCCTGTTATCAAAATTGTCGAAAAGGCGACGGGCATGAAGGCGGACATCACCTTCGCCGGCGGTGAACACTGGCGATCCATGCAGCTCACCCGCCAGCTCCTCGACCAGCTGCCGCAGGCGCGCCACCTCATCCTATTCCTCAAGCACTGTGTGCGCTCGCTGAACATTGGGGAGAGCGAGCCCGGCGGCGTCACCTCCTTCGTGATCTATCTTATGGTGCGCCACTTCTTCAACGAGTGCACCCGCCGCGTCACGGCCATCCTGCTGCACCGCGAGCAGTTCCTGCAGGCCCAGCAGCGCGTGCTGGCGGCAGAACAGGCCCAGCGGGAGGCCCTCATTCAAGAGGCCGAGCGGGAAGCCGCCAACGCAGCGGCGGCATCGTCATCACCACGAGAGACCTTCCCCCTCCCACAGGGCAGCAACAGCAGCAGCAGCGGCGGTGGTGACGGCACGGCGGCGGCGGCGGCTGTCGACATGGTGGAGAAGCAGGACGGGCAGCAGCCAGCAGCCGTGGAGGAGGTGAAGGAGGAAGAAGAGATGCCGCGGCGAGTGGTGGCAGACGTGGCGACGGAGCTGCAGCGCGAGCCCGAGGAAGTCCACACCGCCGCCGCTGGAGCGTCCCCACCCCTCACAACAGTGGAGACGCTGCTGGAGTCGTATCTGCTTTCGCGGCTGGACGGCTCCCGCCCACTGGCGCGGGGTACACCACCATCACCACCATCGAAGGACAACGGAGAGGGAGCCAATGGGAGCACAGAGGAGAGCAACGCGTTGGCGCCGTCCATTGCCACGTCGCCACCCGGCGATGATCGTCGCAAGCGGCTCCAGCCCATCCAACAGTCGATTCTGGCCTTTCTTGGTCCGGTAGAGGAGGTCACCGCAGACGCCGCGAGAGCCTCGCCGCCAGCAGCAGCAGCAGCAGCAATGGACGAGGAAGCTGCTGCTACTGCTACTGCTGCTCTATTCTCTTCCCTCACTCCTCCGCTACAGCCACAGCAGCAGCAGCTCATCGAGGGGGAAAGCGCAGGCGCGAGCGAGACGGCGACCCCCCACCCTGCTGTCGGCCTGGCCACCACCCTCGGAAGTGGTGTGGTCATGAAGGAGGTTGGGCCCCCACCATCGGTGTCGCCAACAGCGGTTGGGGTGGCGGCGGTCAACATGGCCCGCACAGAAGACGAAGCGGTGCGGGTAGAGGAGGAGGAGGCGACGAGGCAAGCGGACACTGCTGCCACCACCACCACCACCACCACCACCACTACCGCCATGGCGGCAACAGGAGGAGCCACGCCTCCAGCAGCACCATCCTCTTCCGACGAGTCGAGGCCGTCGCCTGTGGACAGGGGAGAGGTGGAACCACAAGCTCCCGCACAAGGCGAGGGGAGGCAGCAGACCCATGAAGAAGCCGCGCGCCATGCATCGGACGAAGTAGAAGAACCACAGCAAGAGGACAGGGGCAGCGGTGATGCGCGAGGGCATCATGGTGGTGGAGAGGAAGAAGCAAACAACAACATGGCATCGACTGGAGGGAAGATGGCAGAGGCGACCACAACGAGCAAGGACGCGACGGACGATAGCGAGGAGGAACAGGCGAGGGAAGAACGGGAGCGGCACCTGGCCGATCTCGAGGACTTTGCTGTTGACTTCCTTCAGCACCGTGTCTCGCTGCCTCAGCTCTTCACCGACTTCTGCACCTACTTTGGTAACACCTTCAACTACGACGCGGACGGCATTCACTTCCACCTGGATGGCGGGTCGGAGGTGGTGCCCAAGCCGCAGCTGTGCGCGCGCCGGGGGCAGCACTTCCACATGACCTCCCCGTTCGATCCGGAGTACGACCTGACGGCGCGCATGACGTTTATGCGGGAGTTCCAGTGGGTTTGCTGGTGGTTCGCAACGTACGCCGTGACCAGCTATCCGCCCTCGTGCACACTCCAGTACGTGACACAGTGGCTCAGCCCGCTGACCGCCGAGGCCGACGTCATGGCGGTCCACCAGCGACTCTACGAGGAGTACACGCTCGCCAACTTGGAGCGGCTCCGGCACCAGCAACAAGGGCAAGAACAGCAGCAGCAGCAGCAGCAGCAGCAGCAATGGATATTGCAGCAGCAAGGCAAGCCCTATCCGACTAATGAGAATAGCAGTGGCGCAGGTGGGCTCCCCATCACCCCTCTCCCCCCTCCACAGCAGCAGCAACAACAACAACAGGCATTGATGGACCCAGGCACCTATCGAGACAGAGAAGAGAAGGACATGGCAAGCCATCCTATCGCCATGGAGGGCCATTCAGCAACATACACGCTTAGCCGACCCTCTAGCCACCCAGCCCTATCGTCGATGCCACTCACACCTTCCTCCTTTCCCCTGCAGCACCAACAGCAACAGCAGCAGCAACAACGGCTGCCGTCCAGCTCCTCCGCAGCGCCATCGAATGTTGCCACGACCGACGACGAAGCCTCTGGTGAAGAAAGAGGGCAGGAGTTGGAAAGCAGAGAGGAGCAGCAACAGCAGCAGCAACAGCAGCATGCGAAAAATGGAGAGGTGGAGAGAGGGGAAGAAGAAACAGCTGCAGGTCAAGACGACGAGCACGCGGATGCGGCCACCACCGCCTCCCTTCCCCTGCCCCCACAACACCAGCAGCAACAGCAGCAGCAGTACCAGCAACCTCTCGGGCAAGGTACTGATGCCTTCGGCCCTACATATACCTTCCCGCCATCCGCCGCGGCAGCAGCAGCGGCAGCGGCCTACCAACACTACGCCGCCTTTGCCGCTGCCACGACACCGCCATTCGCCGGGCTGTTTCCTTTCCCCCCGTTCCCACAGGTGGTACCACAGCAGCCAACCGGCATGTCTGGTATCACGCCTGGCTTCGTGCCCTCTCCTTTGCCAACACAACAGGTACCTCAGCAGCAGCAGCAGCAGCAGCAGCAGCAACAGTTCTTTCAAAAAGAAAAAGACCAAAAATCGGGAGCTGGATACAGCCACAACAAAGGCAGTGGTAGCGGCGGTAGCACCAGCCAGTCTCCAATGGTGTCAACACTACAGATGGGATATGACGCGCAGCAGTACCTGTGGGCCGCTGCTGCTCAACAACAACAGCAGCAGATGATGATGATGATGATGATGGACCCGAACGCCATGCGGCAGCTCTCGGTGAGTGTCGGAGGTGGCATGGAGTCCTTTCCTCCTGCCACACAGCAGCCGATGCCAATGCCGATGCCAATGCCAATGCCAATGCCAGTGCCAGTGCCGCAGGCGGACGGCTTCCCCCTCTACGCAGGTCTGCAGCCGTACGATAAGCGGCAGATTGCCTATTACCAGCAGCAGCTGTACATCCAGCAGCGGCAACAAAGCAAGGCAGGAAATGACAATCGAAGGCAGCAACAGCAGCAGCAGGATCAGGATCCCCGAAGAGATCCCGGCACACCTCTGCCCTCGCCAAGCGCGGGTGCCGGTGGCTCTGTCGCGGCGACGCCGTCAGCAGCAACAGAAAACTCGGTGCCGGTGCCATCCTACATCCCATCTTGTGGGCACGAGGGTGGCCAAAGGAAGGAAGCAATGGGCAGTGGTGGTGGTGGTGGTGGTGCTGAGGATGGCAAGGAGGATAACAACAATAGCAACGACAACAGAGACACTGACAATGGCGCGCAGACACCAGCGTCGTCGACGGAGCCGGCTGGCCAGCCCAAAGGGCAGCAGCCGCCACCCCGTCCTCAGCAGCAGCAGCAGCATCCACAACGGTCGGCCAGTTGGCAGAGCGGGGGAGGGCATAGACAGCAGCAACAGCCGTACGCTGCGCACGCGGCGATGGCTGGCTACCCGAACGGCTTTCACCCGCAATACCCTCGACAGCGGCAGCAGCAGCAGCAGCAGCAGGGGTTCTACCCCGCGCTGCACATCCCTCTCCCCAGTGGTGGCGGGGCCGGCGCCGACAGGAAGCGGGGTACAGGCGGCAAAGCAGCAGAAAATAGCAATCATCAGAGCAATGGGAGCGGCAGTCCTTTTCCCTTCCCACACCACCCCAACCACCTCTACCGCCAGCAACAGCATCAACAGCAGCAAGCGGGAGCCTACTTCGACCCGTTACTTCTCGAACAGCAGCAGCAACAGCAGCAGCCATACTATTATTACCCACAGCCGTTCGCACATGGTCGTCAGCAACAGCGATACCCCGCCGGCACCGCCTCGCCAACAGGAGACCACAACAGCAGCCGTCCCTCGCCAGGGCGATCCTCCGCCACCTCTGTACAGAGCAACCCCACCGCTACGGCGGAGGGCGGCAGTAGGGCGACGCACTCGCTCCTCCACCCACGGACAGTTAGCCACGACAGCGGCGCACCAGAAAGGAGTCCGTAGACGAAGGCAACGGGGGCTTCACCCACGTAGGGAAGGAAGGAGGGAGAGTGAAAAAGGTGCCGCTCCTTCAGGCGGCATTCGCCCATCCTCCCCCCTCCGAATCCGCAATGCGTGCTGTTATGTTCACCAACTCGCACACAGAGATGCACACAGAGACACACACCTCAGCTCCCCATCCTCCATTCCGCTTGCATCTGCCGTATGTCCCCCTCCTTTACCCCCATAAACACACACACACACACCCTTTCTTAAAGGAAACTGAAAGAGACAGAGGGAAGCAGAGGTCACAGGACAGAGGAAAAGGGGGAGGAGTGAAGATAGAGTGCTCTCCCCCCTCCTTCTTTCCCTTCTGAGCGGGCAATGCACGCAGGTCAACCGATCTCCCATCTCTCTCTACCTCTCTACCTCTCTACCTCTCTACCTCCACCACCTTGTCAACTAATGTATGGATTATTATTGCCAGCTCTCTGCCTTCTCTCTTTTCTTTTCTTTTTTCGGCTTCTCCTTCTCGACCCCCCAGAGCGCGCACCGACACCCCCACACACACACACACACACACCCTGCACGCACATTCCATGGCCAAGTCCAGCCGATCCAAATGGAAGAAGGCACATCGCCGAGAGAAGGCTCTCGCCGAGGCCAAGAATGTGAAGCGGCGCGTTCAGCAGCTCAACAAGAAGCTGAAGATCACGGTCAAGGGCGGCATCAGTGCCGTCTCACCCCAGCCGCCGGAGAAGCGCTTCCACTTCCTCAACCCCGAGCTGGACCCAAAGGTGCCCAACACATCCAAGAACCTGAACAACAACTACCGCGCCGAGCTCAACCATGTCACCTACGACTACACGAAGCCGCTGAAGCTGGCGCCGCCAAAGTCAAACTTCCACGGCAAATCAGACGTCAACGCGCCACACCCCATGACAGTCGCGTACGATACCGTCGACGCTGATGCCCCCATCGCCGGCCACGCGCTCACCAAGGCCGACATNACACCCTGCACGCACATTCCATGGCCAAGTCCAGCCGATCCAAATGGAAGAAGGCGCATCGCCGAGAGAAGGCTCTCGCCGAGGCCAAGAATGTGAAGCGGCGCGTTCAGCAGCTCAACAAGAAGCTGAAGATCACGGTCAAGGGCGGCATCAGTGCCGTCTCACCCCAGCCGCCGGAGAAGCGCTTCCACTTCCTCAACCCCGAGCTGGATCCAAAGGTGCCCAACACATCCAAGAACCTGAACAACAACTACCGCGCCGAGCTCAACCACGTCACCTACGACTACACGAAGCCGCTGAAGCTGGCGCCGCCAAAGTCGAACTTCCACGGCAAATCAGACGTCAACGCGCCACACCCCATGACGGTCACGTACGATACCGTCGACGCTGATGCCCCCATCGCCGGCCACGCGCTCACCAAGGCCGACATGGCTCGCCTGGCGGCGAAGCAGCAGGAGGAGCTGCAAAACGGCGATGAGGAGCAGCAACCCCACGGCGCTGGGGACACGTTCAAGATC
Source organism: Herpetomonas tarakana (assembly GCA_030849825.1). NCBI lineage: Eukaryota > Euglenozoa > Kinetoplastea > Trypanosomatida > Trypanosomatidae > Herpetomonas > Herpetomonas tarakana. The sequence continues at coordinate 3,286 of JASAOB010002595.1, read as the reverse complement.
CCGAACAACGTGAAGCAGCGCGGCAATGCCAGAGGGGGAAAACAGAAGCGGAAGGACAAGAATGAAGAAGAGGAGGATGCGGCGGACATTGTCAACTTTGACAACGACCCCGCGCTGTACGGCAGCGGCACCACAGCGGACGACGACGACGGCCCTGAGGAGTACGTCTTTGGCCTAGATGACGCCGCACCGATCCGTGTCGGTCGCGGCGGCGGCAGCGGCCCCGCTCTAGCCTCCTCTTCCTCGTTGACAGCGGCAGCAGCGGCGGCGCGCGAAGGCAAGATACCGAGCATGAGCGAGCAGTCCCGGCGGGGCAGCAAGGTGGTCGCCACGGGGGGCGGCAAGAAGGTGAAGCAGATGACGAAGGAGGCCGTCAAGACCACCCGCATGGCCAGCAGCACAGGCAAGAAGGCCGGCAGCAAGAAGATGAAGGTGTTCGTGTAAACGAGGAGGGGGGAGAGAAAGGGAAGGGTGTAAGGGGTAGGCTTCCTCCTCTTTACCATCCCTCCCCCCTCCCGATCCGACAGTGCAACTGTCGGCGGGTGTGGTTGGGGGCTACGACTACTACTACTGTTGTTGGTGGCGGTGTATTGTTCCTTCCTCTCCTTCTCGTGAACGGCAAGACAGCGTTGCGTTTGGGGGAAAGGATGGCTTTGCTGCAAACAGAAGAGAGAGAGAGAGCGATGGTGGAACCATTTTAGCCATCTCCCTTTGCTGCTTCTCTTACCCTCCCTCCACTCTCCCTCCACTTCCTCGCCCACTCCACTCCACCTTCTCCTACTGACTAACTCTGTTAACACCTCCGCGAATAACACACCACCATAAGACAAAAAAAAAAAAAAAAGCATACTCAAAGAAGAGACAACAAAATGAGGAGAGCAGTGCACTGTTCATTGCGTCGCCAACACGAAAGGGAAGAGGCCGCCGAGCTTCGGATGCTCGTGTCATCGTATGCAGTCACTCTACGCGTCTGCCCACTGATGCACGACTCTCCTGTCGTCTGTTGTGAGTGGGTGTGGGTGTTGTTGCTGCTGTACTAGCTGCCAACCTTCACACGAGCAGTGACACTCCTTGCTGTTTGCTCGTTCTTCTCTCTCCAACACTCCAACAAGCCCCTCCCCCCTCCCCCCATACCTGTGAACCGATTCTGTGGTAAGTGAGAATCCCTAACTGTAGAAGCCATAATCTGCCATAGGAAGAAGACAAAGGACATAACCAACATAACAATGGGCAACGTGATGAGTTGGTTTGAGGGCCTCTTCGCCAAGAAGAAGGCCACCATCGTGATGGTCGGCCTCGACGCCGCAGGGAAGACGACCATTCTGATTAAGCTCAAGCTCAACCAGGTACAGGAGACAGCGCCGACTATCGGCTTCAATGTAGAAACAGTCGAGTACAAGAATGTCTCGTTCAATGTCTGGGACGTTGGCGGCCAGCAGCGCCTGCGCACCCTGTGGAAGCACTACTACGAAGGCGCCAACGCGGTCATCTTCGTTATCGACAGCAACGACCGCGCCCGGCTGCCGGACGCGAAGAACGAGATTGCCGGTCTGCTGCGCGAGCCGATGTTGAACGGGGCGGTGTTGCTCGTGCTGTGCAACAAGCAAGACCTACCACAGCGCGTGACACCTGCGGAGATTGTGGAGAGCTTCGGGTTTAGGGACAGGAACTCGCCAGACGGGCTGGGCCGGCTGCTGGTGGGGCGGCAGTGGTATGTGCAAGGCTGCTGCGCGCACACCGGCGATGGCCTGTACGAGGGTCTGGATTGGCTCTGCTCCCATTTACCGGACGATGTCTCCTAGCGAGGGCCACAGAAGGGAGGGAGCGACATCTGAAACGTACAGAAGAAGAATGGAAAGGGCGAGGATCCTTCCCGCCTGCTCCTGCGCTGTTGTCAGCATGTGCAGCTTCCTCGTATGTGTCTTGTCCTCGAGCACCCCACTCCACCCCCCACCCCCACACCCCTCGCACACCACACACACACACACATGTGCACACATGTGAACACATGTACACGCACACGCGAGGAACGAAAAGGAAAGAAGGAGGGAATGATGGATAGGGGATGCGATTTGACATGGGGCAGGACATGTCTGGTTAGCTCACCGTCCGTCGCTGAAGGATATAAAGGAAGAAGGACGAGAAGGAAGGAAGCAACGAAATCCTTTTTACTGCGGGAATAGCTCTCTGCGCGCGAGGCGAGTGGTAAACCGTCCTGCCGTATCACTCGCACAAAAATGACAAACTCACACACACACACACACTTCTCTCTCATGCCTTCGTACTCTCTCCTTTCAACTCCGTTAAGAAGTGTGTTTAGCCACTTGCCCCATCCCCCCCACCCCTCACTCTTTCCCATCTTCGACAGAAGGAAGGAACGATGGTCGCCGAGAACAAGGCCGCGAACCCGATGCGCGAGATCGTCGTGCGCAAGCTGTGCATCAACATTTGCGTCGGCGAGTCTGGTGATCGTCTGACTCGTGCCAGCAAGGTGCTCGAGCAGCTGAGCGGGCAGATCCCCGTGCTCTCCCGTGCCCGCCTCACCGTGCGTACCTTCGGCATCCGTCGTAACGAGAAGATCGCCGTGCACTGCACCATCCGCGGCAAGAAGGCGGAGGAGCTGCTCGAGAAGGGCCTCAAGGTGAAGGAGTTCGAGCTGAAGAGCTACAACTTCTCCGACACGGGCAGCTTCGGCTTCGGCATCTCCGAGCACATCGATCTCGGCATCAAGTACGACCCCAGCACTGGCATCTACGGCATGGACTTCTACGTCGTGCTCGGCCGCCGCGGCGAGCGTGTGGCGCACCGCAAGCGCAAGTGCGCGCGCGTGGGCAACGGCCACCGCGTCACCAAGGCAGAGGCCATGAAGTGGTTCGAGAAGGTCCACGACGGTATCATCTTCCAGGCCAAGAAGAAGAAGTCCATGATCCGCCGCCGCCGCCGTTAATCGTGAAGGGAGAAGGTAACAGTGAAGGAGAAGGAATAGAGTGAGAGAGAGTGGGGGTCTGCACCTGTGGGTTCTCCCCTCTCTCGTATTTCCTCCTCTCCTCCTTGTTCAAATGGCAAACAACAGCAACACTTCATCCCTCCCGCTTTTTCGGGAGCTCTGTTCTTTTCCTTTCCTTTTCAACGTCCCTACAGGGGGAGTGAGGGAGAGAGGAGGGAGATGCTGTTCGTATCATCCCCATCCGCGTACACACACACACACCCCGCACACACCGCACACACACCTCTCTCTCTCTCTCTCTTTCCCTCTCCACTGTCGGGAATGTTTCTCATTTCACCC
>JASAOB010002594.1:0-27365 GCA_030849825.1 Herpetomonas tarakana | reverse complement strand
TTCCACAGCTCGTTGAGGTACATGAAAGCGCCCATGGTTCTGGTTCTTCTACGCGATTCTATGGAGTGGAGTGGACAAGATGTGTGTCGGGGAGAGAAAGGAATAGCAAGTTGTGAGGTTCGGAGGAGGAGGAGGAGGAGGAGAGGGGGGAGGAGCGCCAATCCTGTGCTAGCGGCGCATCCAAGTGCATTTTGCGCATGCGTGCGTGGATGTGCGGCACCACTGGGGAAACCAGAAATGCCGGTTTTCCGCCTCGTTCGCTCCCCTGTTCCGGCGGGAAACATGAGAGAAGCCCAGCGCGTCACGCAACCTTCGTCACAATGGCTGCCTAGGAGGGGGGGGAGAGAGCTTTGGTTGTGTGTGTGGGGGAGGTGGTTGGAAACCGGACACGAGTTGTATGTACAGAAGGGAGGGGGGGGAGGGAGTGCATATGAGAAGGAGCTGATGAGGAGAGAAGCTAGTGCCGCAGAGCGACAACAGCGAGAGAGGAACGACCGGGCGAGACGGCGCGTGGTAAGGGGGGAGAGGGAAGTAAATGATGATCGCACATCACGTTGAGGCATTGGGTTCGAGGAAGGAAGGGATGAGGGGATGGCAAGTGTGAGGGAAGAAGCATATACCCGTACACATCCTGAAGAGCGGGGCAAGTTTCATACGGCAGGACAGCATGACAAAGCACAGAGCAGAGAGAAGAAAGAGGCAAAGTTGGCTTCCTCCGCGTCGTGGCGATTCTCTCATCGTCTCGCGTGCGCGCACACACACGTGATCACTCCGCATCGATCAGATCGGTTACTCGCTCAACATACGCGGTGATCTCGGCGAGCCGGTTGCGGTGCCGCTCCTGCTCCTTGCGCGTGATGGCGTCAGCCCTGTGGGCGAGCAGCTGCTCCTCCGCCCGTAGATGAGCCATTTCCTTCTCCTCCAAACGCTTGCGGCGCATTTCGAACCAGTCACCAAGGAGCTTCAGGTACTCCTCCCTGTTCTCGAGTAGGGCGGTCGTCGCCTCGTCGCGGCCCGAGGAGTAGAATAGCTCGTCCTCGGCAGCACGGGTCTTCCTCTGCCGCGTCTCGTAGAGCGAGTCGAAGACGTGTCGCAAGGCAACCTGGAAGTCGCCCTCGAGTTTCAACAGTGACTCAAAGGAGCTCTGCAGAAGCACATCCACGCCATCGCCCTTCCACTTGGAAAGCGTCGCCGCGTGCAGAGACTCGTTTGTGTCGTACATGTCCGCCTCCCTCTCCACGAGGTCTGACTGGAGCTGCTCAAGGTCCCTTTGCAAACCATGCACCGTCAACGGGGGAGAGGTGGTGTTCCTGGGGAGCTGTTTGTCCTCAACACCCTTCTGGTAGACTTGCTTTAGCCTGTGCTCGAACGCCCGGATCAGCTGCCGCGATGCAGCCACGTTCTCGGTGCTACAGCGGCGGAGTGCGGTCTCGTACGCCGCCTCGTCCGCATCTCGCCGAGCCCGGACAGACTTCATGGCGTCTGCCAGTTCCTTTGCCTTTTCGTTGAAGTCGCTCTGATTGCGGTCCAGCACTTCCTTCGTGCTCGAGATGACCAGGTCGGACCGCAGCAGGTCTACCATGTTTCGCCCGTCGGGCTGCAGCCTCAGCAGCTCGTCGTACAGGGCACCCTCGTGTGGGCAGTTGTAGCGCTCGTACTCTTCCGCGGCGCTCTCCGCCTCGGCAGCCGCCTTCTCGGCAGCCAACTCCACCTCGTCTTGCTCGTCGACCGGCAGCAGGTTCTCACGCTGATCCTCGCGAGCCTGCGCGACTTCGCCAGGCCGCGCTGCCCTGCCGTCCAGAAACTTGAGCGTGGGCACGAACGCAAGAAGACGGGAGCGGTACTGCGGCGCGGTCGACACCGGGCACTCCTTCAGCGTCAAGACGCGCAGACCCTTCAGCTTGTGCAGATACGCCGCAGTCTCGTCGAGCGCGGCAATGGCGTTCTTGCCTATACTGAGTGTGGTTAGCTTCTTCAGACCCTCCAACCCCGCAACAACGGAGATGCTGTTCGCGAACAGCGACAAGTTCTCCAGCTCGGACAGCTGCACGAGCCCCTCTATAATGGTGATGCGATTGTAGCTGAGGTCGAGGGTTTGCAGCTTTGTGAGGTGCTCAAGGTTTTCAATCTTGGTGATGTGATTGTTGTCCAGCGCAAGCTTGGTCAGGTTGGACAGACCATACAAGTTGTCGATTTGCCCGATGCGGCGGTACGAAAGGACGAGCGTGGTGACATTGCGCAGATCCATCTCCTGCGCCTCCTTGAGCGTCTTCTCGCGGAAAAGGGCATCCCCTCTGTTGCCAACAATTTGCATTCGCTCCTCATCCGTGGTGATGGCCTGCGGCAGGCAGATGCAATCACGGATAAGTGCTTCGTCGATGCACGTCTCGCGCGGTTGCCGCATGAGGGGGTGCACGGCGAATCCTTTGGACATGACGGCACCTCGACACCTTCCCAAAGCGAGAGAGAGAGAGAGGAGGAGTGAGAAGACAAAGTGCCTTGCTGAGGGGAAACGTGCCTGAGAGCGCGAGGAGCAAGTGGAGGAGGGAAGCACAAGAGTAGTAGGAAAGGCCTGGCTTGTCGTGTTTGCGCACTCTCCCTCATGCGACGCATTTCACAACCCTCGGTGAACGGTAAGTAAACGGCCTCCCTACTCCATGACTCGCACCAATAACACAAGCACACAAGCGCGACAGATACACATATATCGTGCACGCGAGTGTGTCTGGGGAGACCATCGCTCCGGGAACCTGTCCCCGCTCCTCTGACATTGATGTCGGCGTCGTCCTTGCGGTGCCCTCCCCGTCGTATCTTGTCATTCTTGCTTTGCTGGTTTCGCCCTGTCGGTTTCATCCGCAAAGGGTCCGGGGGGAAGGGGAAGTGCGCCGCGAAACGATTGAGGAAAGCAAAGTAAAAGCTGGGAAAGGGGGGAAGCAAAGTCAAAGCCGGGGGAGGGGAAGAAAAGGAGGTAGAGCGGCGCGTGCGCGCGTGACAACGCCTCCAGATCTTCCTTCTACGTCGATATATATATACATGCACCTCCCCCGTAGCACAGTGAGCGATAACCGAAATTGGTGGAAATGGAGCAAATAGCATATACAGGAGCGATGTTGGGTTGTTAATTCTTTCTTTAACTTTTTTGAGGAGGAGGTGAAGCGCGTGGGGAAAGATCGGTGAGAAAAGCAGGGAAGAAGAGAGGCTGCGTAGGAGCGAGTACGTATAGGTGAAAGAGCTATCCGTGGCACGTCGCGTGCGGATTATTTTTTGTGTGTGTGTGCGTGTCCGAAAAAAAAAAAAAGAAGAAGTAGTATAACGGAGGAAGAGCCTTTTGTCGCTGTTCCCGCACACGCCGTCGCGGAGGAGAGCGAAGTCCAAGGCGCAAGAACGGGAGGCAAAGGAGGAGGAAGAGGAAGCGGTCCACGTGCCTGGATCCAAAGGCGAAACCGATTCCCTCATCCCACCATGCTCTCGCCACCGTATCGTTCAGGGGGAAGGGGGGGAAAAACAACGAAACGTGATAGCAAAAGACAAATAGAGCGGAGAGGACACAGAGGAAAGCACTTAAGCTGCTAAGCAGTGAGAAACAAGAACAGTCATTTCATGCCTCGTTCGCGCGGCACAGACTCCATTTTCCATCAGCCTCGTTGAGCACTGGTAAGAACAGCCGCTTTGTCCTCTCGTAGCGCTTCGTCAGCAGGAAACGCATTGGTACGCCATGACGCTAACCGGTGGCACCTCTCTCCTCCGTCCTACCACAGCGGAAGGCTTTATGGTGCTAGCAGAAATCGAGAGAAGGCCCGGGTTGAGGGAGAAGACAGAGAGACCAACCGGGGAGGGCTTGCGTGGTGATTCCAGACGAAACGGGAGCACCGAACAGGAATAGTAAGGAATGATGATGAGAAGTCAGTGGAGTCGCATTGTATGGGGAGGGGGGGGGAGAGGGGAGAGAGGGGCGGGGACTATACCTTTCTCCGTGCTGCCGACGCAGGCGTGACAGCTGGCGCATGCCGCTGATGCGCGAGAAAGAGGAGCTGGTTGGTTGGCAGTGCCCTCTATTCATCATTGCGAAAACAATCGAACCGCAAACGCTCGGCAGGGCGAAAGGGGAAGAGAAGAAAAGGAGGAAAGAGGAAACAGAGAAGGCAAGCTTTCGAAAGCAACATCTCTGCACGACGCAGCGGCTCCTCCTCGCTGCCACACACCAGAGAGAGAGAGAGAGAGAGGGAGAGAGGGAGAGGACACTATAGCAACAGTATCGATAAATGTATTAATGATCTTCAGGTCAGTGGGAAGTAGGTGTAACGAAGAGAACAGAGACACGGGGGAAAAGGGGAAGGAGAGGGAAGGAGCGGGATGGTGAAAGAAAGCAGTAGATTGCGGAGGAGAAGGAAGTGTCAAGGAACCATTGGCAACGACACATGTGGCAAGCACACACTTGGAAACAACGCTTTCGAGAGGGAGAGAGAAGAGGGACAGGGGGAGACTGGAGCCTTGCTACCCTGGTGTCGAACGCGGCGAGGAGGAGACGTGTCACAACAAGCGCCACACGAGGTGACTTAGCAAAAATGGAAAAGGGGGGAGGGCAAAAAAGAAATAGTAATAGTAATCAAGAAGGACTTGGGTGGTGGAGAGGGGGGAGGGAGAGATAGAAGAGGAAGAATGCTCGTGTCGCGTGTGCCACGTGTTCTCCACATCACCAAAGAGGCGGGACAAGTGCGGCGCGCCGCCCATGGGGAGAGAGGGAGTGGAAAAAGAGAAGGGGAAGGGTGCCAAGGGAGGGGTGGCAGCGCGAGGGGATGGGTCCAGCAGCGGTGCCACCTATGGGGACGGAAGTCATCACCCTTCTCGTCATAGGAAGTTGATTGGGCGATAAGTGGTGGGGAGTGCGGTAGAAGAAGCCGCACACAGTGGCGAAAGTGCGGCGTGCGAGGGAGACAGTGGTATAGAGTGTGAGTGCGCGACTGGAGAGGGAGGTGTGAAAGGGGGAGGAGATGGTGAGGGAAGCGGACGAACAAGAAGAAAGGGAGGGGGGAGGAGAGGAGGAGAAGGTAGTGATGGGGAGAGAAGGAGGAAAGGGGAAGAACATTAGCTATGGGGGAGGAGGAGATGGAGGGGAGGTGGTGGATGGTTGGGTTCACGTAACAGAGAAGATAGATCCAGATGGAGCGGCTGGAGAGGCACTTACAGGGGAAGCTAAAGAAGCAAGGAAGCAAAAGAAAAGAGAGAGGAGAGGGGTAAGTGTTCCTTAGAGGGAAAGTGGCAGGGCACCTATCCGGCCACAAGTGGGGAAAAGGAATAACGATAGTAATCAAAGGTGAAAGAGGCTAAGACGCACTTAATGTACAGTAAAAGAAGGAGCAAGTACAGTAAGGAGGAACGTGACAAGATGGTAGGAATGCAGTAAGTCTGGCAAAGGCTGAGGGAGGGAGAGGAGGAGAGGGGAGAGGGGGACGAGGGGGGTGGAGGGTGCGCGGAGCACGAAAAGAAGAGAGAAAGCAGACGGGAAATAGAATTGTGAGAAGGAGACATATATGGAGATGTATGCGGCGAGAGAGATGGGGAAGGAAGAAGCAAAGAGAGGATGAAAGGGCACGCAGGCAAAAGGCTACAGAAGAACCACACAACACTAGAAAGCCAGAGATACACCACCCGCACGCCCACACACACACGCGAATGCGCATGCGCAGATGAGCAGGTGTGCTGGACACTTCTCCCTTCCTCATGCAATCTTAGCTTTGCGTGGATGACGTACTCTCCATACCAACAGAAACTCCACTTGCGCATCTGGTTGTAACGACCATGTGCCTGACCTGCCTTTTGCCCCCGCCTTCTGCGTGTGGTGGTTTCGAGGCAGCACATACTTATCCACAAGAGACAGACCGCGTGTTCGCGTTTCTTTTTAGGGAAGTCGGGCAGATGCGCTTCTCTTTCGCTCACCCACACGCACACACACACACACTCGCGCCGAGCGGCAGGGCTGGTTGGTCGCTACGTCAACAGTGGCTCCTTCCGTGTGTGGATGCGGTCGACACGCACCGTTGGGGTCGACTGTCAGCTTTAGTACGATGCTATGAGGAGAGATGGCCAGAAGAACGGAGCCGCCGCACAACGAGGAAGGAACATCAATCAACGGGAGCGGAGGACTTCCTCCTGAACGATGAGGACCCAGACGACAGACGGGGAGGGAAGAAGAAGAGGAGAGGGAGGAGGGAAAGAAAGGGAAGAAAGGGAAAAGAAGGGGAAAAGAAGGGGAAAAGAAGAGAAGAAACAAGAGCAAAGCAAAGTCAAGGATAGTAGGAGTGTTGCACGCGGAGCATGCGGAAGAAAGGAAGAGGGCCGTTGCCTGGAATGCGATGGGAGCACTAATGCCAATCAGGATAGTCGCATTTCTTCCCTTTCCACTGGTCGTGCGCGACTCCCCCTCCCCCTTCGCCTTTTGGATGCGGAGGGCGGAATGAGGGGGTAAAGAGAAGATGGAGTGCGGCTCCTGCTGATGGGTTTGGAGGAAGAGGGGGGAGGGGGTGGGAAGCTCTCCCTGAGGCCCGTGAGGGCCGTGGAAACCAACAAAGAAAAGCAGAAGAAAGAACATCACGATGAAAGAAGGAAGTTATGAAGAAACTCTTCTGTTGTCTGTCGTTGCAGGATCTGTCGCGGCACCATCACCAGAATACCTCGCACTCCACCGTCCACGCGGGTGGGGAGGGGAGGCAGGCGGTGGAGCTCGACGAGAAGCCGGTGGCGTCGTCGGTGGGGGTGCTGCTACGAGAAACATCGCAAGGGCTGGAGGCCACGTCGGAGAGGTCACTAGCAGAGCTGTGGTTCATCTGTTCCACGGTGGAGGTGATGGAGCGCATGACCTCGCGGTACTCGGCTGGGGTCACCTCGGCCTGAAAGTCGATCATGTCCGCCAGAAAGCGCAACTCCATGCCGTTGAGGTCCTGCATGGTGACGCCGCCCACCTGGGCGTAGTACCCCATGGACCAGTAGTGGTCGTCCCGCGTTTTCGCGGCAACGATGACGGCACACAGCAGCAGGCGGTGGACGCAGCGGAAGTGGATCGGGCAACCGCGGTAGAGGAGGCGTCGAAGGTAAGCCAGAGCGTAGATGAACACCTCGGGACTGCAGTGCATGTACGTCACCAGCCGCTCCGCGTAGCGATCAATGGATACGGTGGGCTCCTGCTCCGCGCAAAAGTGATCGAAGGAAGGATACCGCTTCATGGGGCGAGGAACGACACCTTCCTCGAGAAGCGACGACGTGCCGTTCTGGAGCTCGATGAGCGAGTGCACATACCCCGCGACGACCTCTGTCAGCCGCTGCTGGGCCAGGGGCTTCACCGTAGGGGAATGCGACGACATGCCGTCAAGTGCCACGGGGGGTGAGGTGGGGTGGGGTGGGGTGGAGTGGGGGGGGGGGGGCCCTGGGGACGGGAAGGAGGGTGAGGATGAAAAGCAACGGGAAAGCGGAAGCGTCTCCGGAGGAGGAGGAAGATGGAATGTAAGCCTAGGGGAGAGAAAGAATAAGGGAATGGAAATCGCTACGAGGCAAAAAAGAAGTGAGAGATAGAGAGAAAGAAGCACACAAGTATGAGAGTTCACAGAGAGAGAGGCAGGGCGGGACCAGGGGGGAGGGGGGCACGACCCAAGTGGCCAAGGGAGAGATGCACTAGCGTCCGTGATAGGCTAGTCGATGGTACCCAGCCGACTCTCCCTCCCCCCCTCTCCCCCATCCCTACAGTCATCACAGCAGCAACCCTTCTCCTACACGGCTCGCTTCCTGCAGAAGCCGGCGCTATCCGTCTCGTCACCGTAACTACCCGCTCTATTATGATTTTTTAAGAGAGAGAGAGAGAAGCGAGAGAAGAGAGTGGGGGGGGGGGGGAGAGGAGAAAGAAAGTTGAGGAGGGGGGAGTGGGTATCCTCGCAGCGGCGGGTCCTCGTTGGGGAAATGGGTTACTCGTATCGTCACTTCAATCACAAAGGGGGGGGGGAGTGGCAGAGCAAGCGAAACATGGCTCCGCCATCCACCTTCGAAGAAGGAAGGCATGGCATGCGATGGCGAATGGGAAAGAGGTACAGTGGAGCTTGGGACCACCGCGATGAGCGGGTTATGCGTGCGTGGCTACGAGGAAGCGTGAAGGGAGGTGCCGCGCGGGGGAAGCGCGGGTACGGGGGGGGGGGAGAGGGAGGGGAAATCGAAAGGAGGAAGGCAAGGAATTTTGGCCACGTCACTCGCACACACTGAAGCGACTTGCGAAACTCGGAGGATAGCACATATGTCCGGAAGGAAAATGGGGAAGGGAGAAACCAGGAGAAGCGCAAACAAGATTCGAGGGAACATGCGAAAGGGCATCTCGTGAAGGAGGATTGCCCTGTCTAGATGCTGTGTTGAGGGACTTGTCATTGTTGTTGCCGCTGTTTCACGACACCTGATCTTCCCCCGTGACAAAGGGGGGGACGGTGGGACGGAAGCACACGGGAAGCCCGAAGAGGGGAGGAGACAAGACCACCCTCGAAGACGGAACTTGTGGGGGGGGGGAAAGAAGGAGGAGGCCACCGGCGCCAATACCTTCATCGGCCGCCGTCACGGGCATCACAATGCGGTCTACTCGGTCTGCCCGTTGCAGTCCAGAATCCCTACCCGCGCAAGGCGTGCGCGCTTGACCTGTGCTTCCCCCCTTCCCTTTACTCCTCGCTCTCTCACTCTCTCTCTAGAGCAGAACGAATGCGTCCTAGCCACCTTGCCTAGGCCGACCCCGGGACGAACGGTTTCGCCTCCACATTGGTGCCCGTCATCACGGCAGTCGGCGGCGTGGAGGGAGCCGACGTGCTCACGTTGCCGACAGCAGAGGGTGCCAGTTGCGCCGCCACAGACCAACCCTGCGACGCTGCCGGTGCTGCCGAGGTCGTCGCACCCGACACGTTCGCCGACGACGCACCGACGGTGTAGTAGGTGTTCATCCCGTACTGCACCATCCCCGGTGAGGCGAACGCGGAACTCTGCGGCTGTGACACGTACTGGGTCGGTAGACCCATAAACTGGTATCCCGAGGAAAGCGTCGTGGACGCCAAGTGGGGCTGCGCCAGCGACACACCTCCGAGATACGACGCCGCGGTGGGAGCCGACGACGACGACACACCCCCGAGATTCACCGCCGAGTGGTGGGGAAGGTACGCCGCCGGGTTAACGCCGGCGAAGCCGCCGTGCAGATACGTCGCCTGTTGCGGCGGGATGGGGTTCGCCATCTGCGTGGGGAGAGAGTGCACCGCGGGTACGGAGGGGGGGTGTCCAAACAGCTGGGGCGGCGTCTGCACCTTGTCAGCAAAGGCGGTGTCGGCCTTCGGTCCAGGGCCGAAGATGTCCAGCAGTGCCTTTGTGCTGGCCAGCGTCGCGTTCGACGAGGAGGCCAGCGGCGTGGCAGTCTTCTTGACCGCCGATGTGCTCCAGGTGCTCGTCCCGCTGCCCCACAGCGGGTCGTGAAAGAGAGCGAACCCTGCGGGTTCCTCAGCGTCGGTGGCACCGACCACACCCCGGCCAGGGATGTTTGTCCCAGCAACGAACTCAAAGGCAGAACTCTTCGCGTCCTCCTTCCGCACCGTCGCGGCCGCTGCGGATGTCCGTGACACAGGCTCGCTGCCAAGGGACGGTGCCGCCGTGTCGCTCTCCCGCCACGTATTTGGTGCGGCCGGGGTGGTGCGCGTCGTCGTCGGTGCAGGCGGCGCCGGCGCGGAGGACGCGGGCATCGGCTTTGGCGAGGGGTGCCTTTCCTGCACGGGGGGCACCGCTGGACCCGATGCTGACACCGTCTTCACGCGAATGTTTGGCAGTACGGCGCCAATACGGGCTGAGAGGGACACCTCGGCCGCGGCCGCCCCGCCCGAGCCAGGCGTGGACGCCGCCGCCTTGGCGTCGGACTGCTTGGCGTGTGGTGGTGGGGGGCCGTTGGCGCCAGGCGGCGCGGTGTTCACCGAGCGCTGTGGGAAAGGCACAGAAGCGCTCCCCACGCGATCCTTCCCTGTGCCACCGGCTGCGGGGGAGGGGATGGCGGCAACGCCTGCAGCAACAGTGGCACCAGCAGCGGTGGCGGCGGCACCAGAAGTGGTGGTGGCACTGGCAGCGCCAGCCGAGGCGGGAGGAGGGACGGTGGCGGCACCACCACTCTTGCCAGGCCGCAGCGCAGCGTTTGTGGCAGAGCGCGGAGCGGGTACTGTGCCCTCCGGTGTGGAAGCCACACCCTTTGCGGGGTGCGCTTTCAAGGTTTCCGCGCAGTTGCGCAGATTGATGATGGTAAGCTCCCCACCCTTGGTCTGCCAAACGTGCAGGGTGGGGTCCAGCCACGCCGCCAGCTCACCGGACTTCTTTCGGGGGTTACTCATCCTGGGCCACTCCACAGTGGAGACAGGCAACACGGGTAGAGCAAGTGAAACAGCAGTGTGCGTGCGTGGACACCACGGTGAGACTCCGCTAAGCAAGGACCACCACCGAGAGAGCGCGCGCACCAGCGAGGAGCTTAGCCGCACGGAAGCGATAGCCGAGCGCGAAAACCAAACCAATGATCCACGTCAGTGCTTTACAAAGGATCGTCTTGCCCGCTCAGCCGCTAGAATGCGGTTGTCGCTGTCGCTGCTATCCCCGTACCGCACACCTTCCCGTCTGCAAAGCACGGAAAGGCTAATCCTACGTGTTTCGCTCGTTCCTGGTAGAAGAGGAAGAAGGAGAGGAGCAAGAAGAAGACAAGGGAGCCTTAGATCACTACCCCTCCGCCTGGCCTCGAGTAGAAAGTTGCGCCGTAGAAAGTGGTGCACTCACTCACACACACACTTCTCTTTCGTATCCTTCGCGCGGCTTCGCTTTCTAGATACCTAGCAAAGGCTAGTTGATGGAGGAGGGAGCAGTGCGAAGTGGAGTGGGAGGTGGGGGTGAAGGAAAAGAGGTGGCACGGAAGGTCGCCCTCGATAGAGAACAAAGCAGTATCGCGCTCGTTTCTCCTTGTCTCTCTCAACGCCTTCACCCTGCACTGAATGCAGTTGCCTCTCATGCATGCATGCAAGCGCGCGTGCAGCTCTTGGCAACGAACATATCTCGCTGTTTCTCCTTGCTTTGTTTCGCCTCGTGGGGGGCTGGTACGCGCCGGCGTGCGCTGCCCCTTCCCCCCCCCCCCCAAAGAAGGCTAAATGTACTTGTTGATATCTCCCACAATCATCACCTTGCGGCCGGGGAATATGGCAGACAGGTACTCCAAGCACTGGTCTCTGTTCGCGCGGGTGAGATCCAGCAGCGTCTGGAGCTGCGGCTCCAGCAGTTCGAGCTCCGCCTTTGACTCGGAACACTTTGCCTGGTGACTCGCCTTCCGAGTTTGCGCGGTCGAAATCGTGCGGTCAAAGCACGCCACCCGCTCCTCGAACATGTCCCGTTCGCGGAAGTTGGTGTACATGCGGACAAACTCCGCCTCGATCGATGAGGTCAGCGAACTAATCAGGGCACCCACGGCGAGATGGAAAGCGAGGAAGCGCTCATCTTTTGCTTCGAGACGTTCCCCCGCAAAGCACTTGCACCCGTGGAGCTCCGTCAGCAGATTGGTTCGATCACGCGTGCGGGACACATCCAGCGACAAGAACTTCCCGTTAGCCGACGGCAGTGTGACGGCTGCGGCCTCCTCCTCACCGATCTCGTTCTCAGTGTTGCTCGTGACCGCCACCGCGCCGTCCGCCGCAGACCCTTGCACAGCAGCGAGCTCCGCCGCCTCCTCCTCCGCTGCGTCCCAACGGATCTCCACCACGTTGGCCGCCTCCTCCGGCTCAATGGCACCGCCAGTGCCGCCGGAGAGGTCCGCTGCTGCGGTGTCGCTGTCGCCCCAGTCGATTTGCGGCGGCGGGGCATCCTCCTCCTCCTCTTCCCCCCCTGCGTTGGCCGCTGCACCCGCCGTGTCCCTCGCCACAGGAAGAGCGCGCTCAGATACCAGTCTCTCCAGCCAGGGAAAGTGGCGCGCAAAGCCATCAGCACTCGCGTCATCCTCACCGCCCATCGTCTTCTGGACAACGCCATTGTACCCGTCCTTGAACGAGGGGAGATGCTCCTGAGCGAAGCCCAGCAGCTCCGCTGTCAGGCGGCGCTGGCTTTCCTTGATGCGACGATCTAGTGCGACTTGCAGCGCAGCGCTGTCGTCAGCTCCGGCCCCCAGCTCGTACTCGGAGAGCAGCTTGCGCCGCTTTTCTTGTGTGCTGGCCACCACACGATCCACATCGTCGTACACCCGGTGGCACTCCTCGATGCTGCCGGAGCACTTCTTTGTGCGCTTCTGGATGGCTGGGATGTCGTACTGCACCTGCTGCACAAGCTTCGGTGCCAACGTCAGCAACGCGGCAAACTCTCTCTTGTGTTGCTTCCCTAGCACGCTCTTCCGATCGTTGAGCCACTCCTCCATTTGCTGGTAGTGGATGGAAATGGGCTGGTCCGTCATCGTATCAGGCGCGGTAGAAGAAGAGGATAGGAAAGATCGATTGACTATTAAGTAAGGAGAACACAATCGGGCGAGGGGGGGGGGGGGAGGGCCACCACAACTTCGAGGCGAAATCGTACGATTCTTGTCCTTCCTTCTCCTTAGCCACGAATATGTGTGCGTGGGTGTGTGTAGTTCTCTACCAGACTCTCCGGGACACCCGCGATGTGTGCGTTGCTGTCCTCCCCACCACGGCGGAAGACACACAAGGTCCGATGAAAAGAGAAGAGACGGTGGTGCATCAAGAGAGAGAGAGAGAGAGTGCTTGCCTCATGGAGAGCACAGCTCTGCGCACCTCATATGATGCACTAGTAGCTATGTGGAAAAGGAAGGTGGGGGGGGGGGGAGGGAAAGGTCAAGGAAGAAGCAGGGCCTCTCCTCTCCTCTCCTCTCCTCTCCACAAACTTGCGATTCCCTTTCCCACATCGTGGCACCCCAACCATTCCACCAAGCGACGGGAGCACAAGGAAAGAGTGGTAGAAACATCCTCTCGTGGCTCTCTGCGCACGTTGCAGTTAGTGGTAGGCGTTTGCTTGCTGCGTTTCTCGTTTGTGTTATACTATCCTAAAAATCGTTCCTAACAAGTTCGGGGAGAAAATAGCAAAATACCAATGGAGAATGACGTATATCATCCTCTTTAGCGATATGTGACGGATCTTGGCCTGCAGTATCCCTTCTCTCCATCCGTACTCCCGGCAAAGGCGACGCGTCCCCCCCCCCCCCACCCGGCCCGTCTCCCATTCCTCCCGGGCCATGTGTCGTGCATCGTGCTGCGACAACAGCACACACACACACACACAGACACAGACACAGACACGACGTGGCCGTCCCGAAGCAAAAATGGCGGAGATGGATGGGGCGGAAAGGGGGAAAAGAAAGGCCGGCGCGTGATAGTGGTGGAAGAGGGGGCGGGGGAGTACGAGGGAGAAGGGAGGAGGAAAAAGATGACTTCAGATAAACAAATAATTAAAGTGTCGACAGCGTGAGAGCGATGAGGTGGCAGCAGCAGCAGGGAGGGGACGGGGGGTACCGATCCCCATACACACACACACACACCAGAACGGGTGTTGGTCGGCCGGAGCGCACTCCTCCTCTGCCTCGTGTTGCTGCTGCTGCTGCTGGTGCGGCTGCTCTCGTCACGCGTCTGTCATTGTAGCACGTGCGCTTAGCTCATCTTTAGTGGCGGAGGGTCTGAACAACACTCTCTAGGACGCCGATACGAATCTCAATGACCGACTTCGCCTTCTCGTCCTTCGCCTGGCCAAGAGCAGTGTTCTGCTCCGCCAGGGCCTTCTCCGCGGTCTCGAGGTCGAGCTCCGAGAGGGGGATGCACTCGACGCAGTTGATGTCGCAGGAGCCCTCGTTGTTGATGTGCGCGAAGCCTCCGCTGGCGAAGTACTTGCGGATGTGGCCGTCGGGCATCTCCACCGTGATCGGAGCCGGCATCAGCTTGGCGATCTCGTAGGCGTGCCCGGGGAAGATGCCGCTCTCGCCGTTGGTGCTCATAATGGTCACGCAGCGGACGGGGTGCTCCTTCAGGAGGAACTCGTCCTGGCGGGTGAGGGTGAGGCTGAGGGTGTCCTTGTTCTCGTAGTTGGCGTGGATATCCTTGTCCTGCACCTTGTGCTCAAAAAACTCGAAGCCCTCTGGCATGTCCCGGTGCGTGTTGCGGAGCAGCAGGGAGCTGGAGAGGAGACGAAGGCCGGAAAAGCGCAACATGACTATATGGTGAGTGGTGCGTCCAACGAGAGAAGGGGCTGGTGGCTGGGGTGAGAAGCGTGTGACGGCAGGTGTAGCGCTGGCCAGTTGTGAGACTCCTACTTGCGCAGGGATAGACAAGAGAGAGAGAGAGTATTCGAAGTGGAGAGAGGGAGATGAAGAGGACACGAGGCGAACATCGGCCACAATGGCAACTCGCAGATGTGCATCCGGAAGAGCGGTGGAGGGGGACGGCGGTCTGTGTCCCCACACCCAGCCAAAGAGAGAGAGTCTCGCGAGGGCCGCGGATGCATCGCGTTCCCTCCACCACCACAACCACAACCACCGAGACGGGTGGTGGTGGTGGTGCCTGCGTGCCTTCGTTGGATAAAAGGAGAAACGAGGGAGAGAAAAGGAAATGGAACACGAGGGCTTGTAGCTTGCAAAATGCCGCTCTCCAGGAGATGGGCGGAAAGGATCGGCCACGGGGACCACGAGGGGAAGGGAAGAGGAACGGGCCCTGCCGCGGACGACGCGAGCCAACTGCTTTGCATCAACAGCAGCGCTTCCTCCTCTGCGGTCCCACACCTCCGTCGTGTGCAGCTCTCGCGCGGGGACAGGAGGTTACAGACGGCGACCACGGCGGGAGCCCTTGCGGCGGGTGGAGTCGGTCGGGATCGGGGTGACGTCCTCGATGCGGCCAATCTTCATGCCGGCACGGGCGAGCGCGCGGAGGGCGGCCTGGGCGCCGGGGCCGGGGCTCTTGGTGCCGACACCACCGGTGGCGCGCATCTTGATGTGCAGCGCGTTGATGCCGCAGGCCTGGCAGCGGGCGGCGACCTGGCCGGCGGCTGTCATGGCGGCGTACGGGGACGACTCATCGCGATCGGCCTTCACGATCATACCGCCGGTGATCTTGACGTAGGTTTCGCGGCCAGACATGTCGGTGGCGTGGATGAAGGTGTCGTTGAACGAAGCAAAGATGTGGGCGACGCCGTACACGAGGTCGCCCTTGCCCACGTTCGGACCGTAGTCCTTGACTTCCTGCTTCTTGGACATTTTGCTAAACGGTGACAAGCACGTCTTGTGTGGATAGAGGGTGGGAAGAGGGAACAGCAAAGGAAAGGAGAAGGAAAGGGTAACGCATATGTGCACTGGGTCCTTCATTTCCGATGGGAACGTGCGCAGCAGCTACACTGCAAGCAGTGGGCCCAGAGCAAACGGAAAGCCCGCACAGTGGCGTCGCCTCTCCATTTTGCCCGTTGCCCACTCGTACAAGACGGCAGGAGAGAGCCGGTGCTACCCGCTGAGCTCTGTGCCGCCACCTCCCGTTCTGTGGGACGGAGGCCACATGAGACGACTCCCCTCCTTCTTCACACACACACACAAGCACGCACACGCACACGCACCTACAGTGTATTATGGGTGACAGGGCAGGAGGAGGAAGCCGCTGCTGAATATGCCTATTCCTTCAGTTTCTTGGATTGGTTACGATGATATCATGAGAACACACATCAAAAAGGAGAACAACTGCCGTTCGTCTCACTTCATTGGCAGTCAGTCAGGAGGGGAGGGGGGAAGGGGCAGACGGAAAGGTAAGAAACAGCGTCCCAACAGCAGACGAGGCAAACAGGCGGAGCAACGGTGGCGTCCACAAGAAGCAAGAACAAACAGAACAAGGGTGGTGGTGGTGGTGGGGGGGGAGAAATGGAGGAAGGAAAGTTCTTTTCCAATCTATCGCGGGAAGGGGGAAGGAGAGTATGCGAAGGTCCACTGTAACGTGACGGCTACAAGATGAGGCGGCCGACAGACAGATGATAAGGACAGTAATGCGGGCAGGTGGCCACACGCGGGTAAGGGAGAGGGGGGGGGAACACTGTCCTGCCACAGGTATTCACAGACAGGCACGTATGTGAGGAGGAAGAAGGAGTGCATCACGGAGAGGGAGAGAGCAGGACAGGAGGGATCCGGAGCAGACCCCATACGGACGACGTTGTGCGGGCGGCGAGGCGAGGTACAGAAAGGGAAGTCTAAGGAGGGGATTCGGCACAGTGCCAGTGGCGTTGGCGAACACCAAGGAGAGGAGAAGGAAAGGATCAAGGAGAAAGGAAGAAGAAAGAAGTGAGGGAGACTTAGATAAACATTACTCTTTCTTGTTTACCCCATCTCCCTCCTCCTCCTCTTCTTCCTCCTCGTCGCTGCTCTCAAATCTCGCGTCGTCGTCGCCGTCCTCCTCCTCGAGCTCGGCTTCTACCTCGGCGGGAGCGCCGTTCGCTTCTGGTACCGTGGCGTGAATGGCGTCGGAGTCGAAGTAGTCCGAGTCGTCACCGCCTTCGTCGTCGTCCACCTCGCCCTCGTCTTCCTGATCAGCGTCATGGCCGTCGCTGGCCATTCCCGTGCTCAGTCGCTCGGTTTCCTCGGAGAGAAGCATAATGACCTCGTTCGCAGCCTCCTGGGCACCGGGGCTGTTGAGCGTCTTCCCGCTGAGAACGCTCTGAATGTCGGTGATGGTGAGCCCACGTGTTTCTAGCGATGCGCGGTTGAGGATGGGGTGCTCTTCCCAGTACCGGAAGGTCTCGGCTCTCTCGTCGTCGCTTGTCGCCCTACGGGAGCGGCTCAGTGGCGCTCTGTCGACAACGGCCTCCTCGCCGTCCTCGTCCACGTCGGAGCCGGACGAGAAGGAGTCTATGTCATCCCCTTCCTCCTCGTCTCTCATCTCCTCCTCGTCCTCCTCGTCCTCGTCGTCGTCGTCGTTGTTGCCATCATATGATGATGACGACGTGTGGTCGCCAGATTTGCGTCCTTCGCCGTCCTCATTGAAGCACAGCGGCTCGTAGTCATCCTCCTTGATTTCGAAGAAGGCTTCGCAGTCGCGCAGAATGTCCGTTGGCGTCGCGCGGTCCTCGGGCAGGTACTCCAGCATGGGAAGTAAGAAGTCAGCGATCTCCTTGGCCTTGCTCCGTGTGAACCTATACCGCTGGTGCAGCACATCCTCCAGGTTCCAGAAGTGCAGCTCCCTGATATTCCGCAGGTCCCCGTGTGAGTCGTAGTACTGGCTGCGATACTTCCCCTGGCCCTTGCGCATGCTTTCCGGGAGCTCGCCCAGCAGCTCGCTCATCAAGGCGAGGTGGTCCTCGTCGCGGGAGTAGTCGTCGCCCTTCTTTGGGTCGAAGAGGAACTCGCCCGTGATGAGCTCAAAGATCATACAGGCGCACGACCACATGTCGATGGGCGTGGAGTACGGCTCGCCAAGGATGACCTCCGGGCAACGGTACTGCCGCGTCTGCACCTCGTCCGTGAACTGCTTGTGCGTCCAGCAGCTGTTGCCGAAGTCGGCGAGGATGACGTGATGAAACCGCTCCACCTCCCAGTCCGAGTCCGTCTTGCTCACCTCCGAGTCGCTTCCCCGTCCCCCGTCGCCGTCGTCCTTGTTCTTGTCACCGTCATCCGAGTCGTCGCCGTCGTCGTCGTCAGGGACGTGTCCGTTGATCTCCATCTCTCGCTCCTTCGCTAGTTTCTTGTAGTACCGCCGGCGCTGCGACTTGGTCATCGTTTTCGGGTCTCGCTCCGTGAGGCGCGGGCGCTGGTGCTGCGGGGGAGGGTGGTAGCGGCGCATGAGGGAGATGATGCCGTGCTTTGGCGTGGAGAGGAGTACGTTCTCGGGCTTGAGATCTGTGTGGATAATGTTGATACTTGCGATGTGCTCCAGCGCGATGAGGATCTGGCGTGAGATGCACTTGACAATGGGGAGCGGGATGCCCCTATACTCGTAGCGCTCCATCAGCGAAAGAAGGTTCTCCCCGTAGACGTCGAACACCATGCACACATGCGTCCCGTTCGGCCCGGTGTGCTCGAAATGATCGTTCAGCCGGGTACAATGGCGCGTGCGGTGTGGGTCGGCCTGCATGATCTCCGACAGCAACTCGATCTCGTCGTGCGCCGCCTCGCTGAAGTGCTTGGCCGACTTTTGAATCTTCATCGCCTGGTAGCGCTCCTCCTGGTAGTCCCAGCAAAGCCACACGGTGGAGAAGTAGCCCCAACCGAGCTTCTTCACGATCCGATAGCGGCCATTATACATGTCGCCCACAACTACAGGGTGGTAACCACCTTTGCGGTACTCGTCCATCCGCTCATTCGCCGTGTCACTGTAGTCCTGGTCCGTCTGGTTCCCGTCGTCGTCCTCATAGTTGGGGTCGGGGATATTCTTCAGTGCCGTCTGCTGGTTCTTGCTCTTGGCCATTTTGGTCGCCTGCTTCAAGGTCATTCCCTTCTTGAGGTTGATTCCCTCCTTGGCAGCAATTTCTTTGCGCCGTTTCTCGCTCTTCTTCTCCTTCTTCGTGTTCAGCCCGCGTTGCTCGCCGTCGTGGTCGACGGCGAGCTCTCTATCGTACACCCCACCAAAGTCGCCTCGCTCGATTTCCTGCGCTATCGCGGCTAGCGTGTCTCTCACGTCGCGGCTAACACTACTGGTCGGGTCCACGTGCTTCACCTTCCGTTTGCGAGTGTCATGCTTGGAGGTTTTCTTCGTCGTCCCCTTCGACGTCTTGCCATGCTTCTTGCCTTTGCCCATGGGTGCGGGCGCGGAGCACTAGCGACAAACAGCAAGCGAAACGCGAGACAGGCTGAGGAGCAGCCAAGACCACCCTCGGTAACGAAAGAAAGAGAGAGAGAAGACAAACCGAGCGCCAGAGACGAGAAAGGCGGCGTAGGATCGCGGCGTCTAGTGTGGGAAGATGTTGGCGTCTGCGGCTCTCTGCCACGGCAAGAGAGAAAACGAGTGAGGTCAAAGGAAGAGAGGGAGGTGGGGGTGAGGTCATGAGTTGTGAGGGAAGGAGCACACACACTCTCTCCCGTGGGGCGCAGCGTGGAGCCCAAAAGCTTCTTGTTACTGCTAACCGCAGCTCGTACGACTGTTGTTGTCGTTCTCTCTCTCTCTCTCTCTGCCATTGTTTCCGCTCCCTTTTCACTCACATCTACCAGTCACCGATGCGTCTTGCTGAGGGTCCCGGCTAGCCCCGTGAAACAACATTGCAACAGTACGATGCCTTCTCTTCGCTCTTTCCCTCCTTTGACAATGTGAGTTGGTTGGTGACATCGTACGTGGCTGGCGCACAAAGTGAATCTCGGTGGGGTGGCGTCCGTCCGCTTACAAACAAAACCGCAAAAGTTCGCTACATGGGGAGGTCAGCGAGTCTGGCGATGCGGTCGCAGAAGACAGGTACTAGGAACCGAAGAAGAGAGAAGTACAAGGACGGAGCGGAGAGCTAAACAGCAAAGAAAAACAATGGAGAGAGACGAAGTGGAGAAAGGGTTGGTGGGCGGCAGGCCAAGAAAGGCCTCCCGCTCTCTCTCTATCTATCTCTTCAGTCTATTGGGGTGGCTGAAGGGCACGGAGAAGCTCCTCGATCCGTGCCTTCTCCCTCTCCTTCGAGTCGCCCGTCTCACCACTGCAAGTGGAGGAGGAGCAGCTCTGCCTATCGGTGGGGGGTGGAAAGGCCTTGTCTACGTCGAAGTCCGCCTCGCGCAGGTTGCTATGACAGCTCTGCAGCAATGCTGTCGTGCGGTCCACCAGCATCTGCGCGTTCTCCGACGCGGCGTGTGGGGTGCCGCTGCCGCTGCTGCTGCTCAGTCCGCCGCCGCCGCCGCTTTCGCGCTGTTGCAGGAGCGACTGGAGGACCGCGTTCTGCTGATTCACAATGTCCAGGAGCGCAGCACACCCAGCACGGCGCTCCTCAAGGAGGGCCTTTGTCTCCTCGTGCTGGATCTGCTCGCGGCGCAGCATACCCTCCAGGGTGCGATTGGCCTCCATGTGCACCTGCACCAGCTCCCTCTCCCGCGCCACTTCCGTGTGTAGCAGCTCCAGCAGGTTCTCCAGCCTTGGCGGGCCGCCGTTGCCAAAGTGGCCCACGCCTCCGCTGGCCGCCATCAGGGGTGGGGTGTTTCCCGGCGACACGTACTGGGAGTGTAAGAGGGGGGTGCTGCCGTGATCGAGGCGCATGGGCGGACGCAACTCCTCCACGCCGTGCGCGAAGGTGCAGCCGCGGAAGGTGCACGTGCCCGTCTGCTCCCAGTTGCGACAGATTGTCGTCTTGTACTTGGTTGGGTCCGTGCCCACGCGCTTCGTCGGCGCGTGCTCCTCGTTGAGTGACATGGACGGCACCCGCTGGCCAGGTTGGGGAAGCACCTGGGGGGACACATATGGGTGTATGTATGGGCTCAACTGCGGCGACGGCGACTCCACAGCTTTCACAGAAAACGACATGACTAGCAAAGCAGAAGGAGTGGTAGGCCCGCCCACACACACGCTCAGCGTGGGTGCTCTCGACCTTTGGGGATGCTAATCGGGCCAAATGGAGGCCGTTGCGCTAGTGCCTTGTAGGGAAGCTATTCCTTCCTCTCTTCGGTCTTCCTTATAGGGAAACCAGAGAAGCCGAGGGGGGGGGAGGTTCCTTAGTTCTTGCCCCTTTGTTTGATGCGCACCTGGGAACGCACCAGAGAAGCAGAGGAAAGCGAAGAGGCAGAGCGTGGCGAAACATATACATGTGCACAGTAAGACAGACAGAGAGGGAGGAAGTGGGTCCCCGACTGAGCCCTCACTGTACCCATTTCCACCCGGGCCCAGTACATTGAGGGAACAGCGTCAACCGGTTGCTCCGTGTTTCATGGCGGTGTCCCCACCCCGCTTCCCCCAGTCAGCGGTGGGGTCCTCCTTCTATGGTTCCGCTGTTGGTTCCTTTCTTGCTGCTATGGTTGATAGTGGTTTCGCGTTTCGTCCTTCATCTCCTCTTCCCTCGCCCACGAGCGGACTGCTCGCAAGGGGAAGAACATCTAGTCAGCGCAACGCGACGCGGAGCACACGGCGCACCAGCGGGGAGAGAGAGCAGAGACACTGCCGGTCACCCCTCCACCCCGTTTCATGGCGCGGAGCAAGGCAAACATACACACACACACATATATCTCTGCGAAACGGCTCAAACAGCCTTGATCTTAAAGTGAACCGAGACAAGCGCGAGAACCAGTGCCTTGACATCGCGGACAAAGTAGTAGAATCTCGACAGGCCATCCGCATCCGCCGAGTTCTCCACGTCGGTCATGGACGTCAGCTTGTTGGTCACTAGGGAGATGTGGGTGTTGCCGAGGTGAATCTCCAGCTCCTGGCGGCCGTTGCGGTCAGGCTGCGGCCACTGCTCGTCGTCGCTCTCGCAGACACTGGAGTTGACGATGAGTTCCTTGATGGCATCGAGCACCTGGGGCGAAACGCGCGCCTGTTTCTTGATGATGTTTTCGTTCCGGTACTGGCTGTTGTTGGCGTACTTTAGCGTCCCGTCGTCTTTGACTTCAAACTCCAGGAACTCGTTTCCGTAGCGACCGGTGTGACCGGCGTAGTAGCGAAGGTAGTACAAGTGGGACTGCATCGTCTCCGAGGGCAGAACGCCCGTTGCGGGTGGCTGTTCCATCAGCAGGTGTATCGGTGGAAGAGAGGGAGGAGGGAGAGATGAGAGGTGGTCGGGTTGGCGCACAATGACAGCAGCCAGCACGTGAAAAATGATCCCCGGTGACGTCGGTGCACTGCTGCGAGCAANTGCTTGATGCTTGCTTTGCAAGTCCTCCTCCCCCCGCGGCAGAGGAAGACCACAAACCACCTGGATGGGGAGAGCATCGGCTCCCCCCCCACACACATGAGCGGGGCGGGACATCGCGCATGAGGCACCTGCCACTGTGACCGAAGGAGCTCTCCACCGCGCTCTCCGTACCTGTTTTCCTGCGTGCTTCCCTCACCACATGATGTTGTCGTTTAGCATTTCACGGCACAAGAGAATCAGAATATATCAGTGAATGAAAACACGAATACAGATGAAGGAGAGGAGGGGGGAGGGCTAAACATAGGGGAAAACAGAGGCGTAAATGTATGTTGATATAAAGGCAGCCAGAGAGCAAGGGAGGGAGGGGGACAGGCAACGGAGAAACGAAGAGAGGAGCCCTATATTATCCTCCCTCTCCCTCTTTACCGTATGCCGTAGTTCTTGTGGGTGTGTGGGGGGGGGGGGATCCACTGCGTGTAGACGGGTGGACAAGGGTCCGTGGACGCCTGGAGGATGCACCCCACCCCACCCTTCCCAAATCTACAATGGCCCCAAAACGCTCAGCGAGCGGTGGTCCATGGTTTATTCCTTTTCCTTTTCTCAACTAACAGAGGTGTTTTGATAGCCACTTATCGTTAGCAAAGTGCGTCCGAGCACCATCATGGCAGCCTCGACGGACGGGGGATGGCGCGAGCGAGGAGCCTGGGAGAGGGTGTGGGGGACGGGCGGAGCGCTATTGTCTGCTGCCTTCCCGAGTATGCTCACGCCTTGGCGGCGGCGGGGGCCTTGCCGTCGCGGAAGCGCCAGGTCGTCAGGCAGTCGTGGGGGTACAGGGTGGGGAGGTAGACCACCTTGTCGGAGTCCGGGGTGCGCGTGCGCTTCCACTCGAGGGTGTGGGCGATCATCGCGAGGTACACGGTGAGGTGGTTGATGGCGTAGTTGTAGCCGACGCAGCGGTGCGGGCCGACGCCGAAGGGGATGAACTGCTTCGAGAACTTGTGATCCTCCTGGCGCTCGGGCCCCATCCGGTCAGGGTCGTACTGGTCCGGGTTGGTGAAGCCCTCGCGGCAGCACGCAACCAGCGACGGGATCACCAGGCTGCCCTTCGGCACCACCGTCTTCTCGTCCAGCTGGAAGTCGTTGTGGGCCTTCATCGGCACCATCGGCGCGGGGGGGAACAGGCGCAGCTGCTCCATCACGCACTGGCGCGTGAAGGTCATCTCCTGCAAGCGATCGTACGTGAGGGGTTCGCCGTTGCCACGAATGCGATCCTGCTCCTCGCGAACGCGTGCGAGGATCTCAGGGCGGTCAGCCATGGTCGCCGTGATCATGGTCAGGCTGGCCGTGGAGGCGTCTTGAGAGGCAAAGAGAAAGTCGAGCATGGAGTCGGCCATGGCGTGGTCCTCGGAGTAGGCAGGGGCCTCGCCGCCCTCCTCCTCAGCCTCCTTGATCTTCTCGAGGATGGTGGCGGTCCAGAAGTCCAGCAGGCAATGCGGCTCGGCGTCGGGCTTCGACATCCGTACCTTGCTGCGGCGGACAGCCGCCTGCAGCTCGTGGATGGCCACCTTGCGGGACTGCACAGCCTTGTAGAGCGCTGTGCCGGGGAAGTAGAGCGGGGCAGAGAGGAAGCCGTGCGTGATGATGTCGTAGTTCCGAGTGAACTCCTCACGGTTGTGCAGGTGCTCGCCAAGGAAGACGGTCTGGGACGTATTGCAGTTCATGTTGCGGATGTGCGTGCGCATCTCCTGCGGGCTGCCGCCGTACGGGTACTCCTTCACCCAGCGCGCCATCTCCTCGTTGATGATGCGCTCCTGGATGGGCAGGTAGAGGGAGAGGGCCTTGGTGGTGAAGAGGTTCATGAAGCTGGAGCGGAGGGCCTTGTGGCCGGGGCCGCTCTGAAAGGCAATGTTGTTGTCACCGAGAATGACCTTGCCGTTGGGGTGCAGCTGGAGCGTGAGGGTATCCTCGCTGTTGGTGGCAAAGATCTTCTGGCACAGATCGGCACGAGTCACGAAGACAACAAACTGGGTGAGAATGGCGACCCAGCTGTAGCCGTGCGGGCTGTACTGGCGCTGGCGCTCCCAGAAGGCGTAGGGGTCCTTGATCATCTCCACAATGCCGCCAACGATGGGAGTAACGAAGATTGGGCCAGGGATCTTGAACTTGTGCGCGCGGGCGAACATAAGGCACGTGATCAGGTAAGCCGCGGCGTAGGCGAGTGCCAGGAAGATGGCAACCTCGACCACGTAGGGGAGCTGCACACCCAGAAGAGTGCTGAAGGCCGCCATTGCTTGTGTGCACTTGACGCTTCCTTTCTTTTTCTTTTTCCTTTACGTGTGTGCGTGTGTGTTTGTGTGTGTTTGTGTCTTGGTGGAAAGATGGGGAAGGAAGCAAGGCAACAAGAGTAATAACAGGAGATCTTCTCCTCACGAAAGGGCTGGGCGAGTAACGCACGCTTGGGATGGGGAGGGGGGGGGAAGGAGAACCTTAAGACAACGCGAAAGATACTTTGAAGGAGTTATGATGAGAGAGTGCGACGGGGCAGAGACAAAGAGAACCTCTTCGTACCAGACAGAGGGAGAGTGTGAGGGAGGGAGGGAGAGGGTGGCGCTCGCTACGGAGGATTGCACGGGAGCGGGGGAGCGGTGGAGAGGTGACGAGCCGACGCCGTGCGTCCATCCGCGGCATGCGCACCATGCGTCTGGCGAAGGGCGAGAGCAGATCCTTGTGTTGCTGTAATGGTGGTGAGCCACAATGTGTAGAGAGTGAGAGGTATGTGAGTGAAAACAACGAGGATAACACGGACCAAGGAACTGCAACCGCAGTAGGCTTCCGGCGGGGGAGGAGGGAGGAAGGATGTTCACTTCGATACTGCCCACCGCTACTTCCTCAGAGCCGCCACCATCTCCTCCGCCCAGACAGGCGCTTTGCCCCCGGTGCGGCGGCACTCGCGCGCGAAGAAGCGGCGCACGCTCTGCGCCTCGTCGGTCAAGCCAAGAGCCGTCAAACTGCGGAGCACATGGCACCACGCGGCCTGCACTTGCGGCACCACGTGCACTCCATCTCGCTGCAACATGCGTCTGTGGAGCTCCATCCAATTGAGGCCGTCCTTGGCCAGTGCGACGCGCGTCCCACCGCCCTCACTCCTCTTTTCAACCAGACGGAGTCCGAAGAGCTCACAAAAACAGCGGAATGCGCGCCGTACGTTGGCGAGAGCCTTCTCGTCCTTCCGGCACTGCAGCAGCTGCGTCTGCTCAAAGTGACCGACATGCGAGGCCGCTTCGGCAGGTAGAGGAAACAGGTACTGCAGTACTTGCGGTAACTCTGCATCGGCAACCCACGCGTCTGTCTCGCCGCCCTTCCTCTCCGCTTGTTCTCCTCTCTCCGAGGACGCCGTCTGGCGAGAGCACTGGGCGAACGCGTGGCTCAGCAGCGGCCACCAGTTCTGGCACTCACCGCCACCAAACAGGTCGCTGACGAGCAAGGGTTCCCTCCGCTCAGTCATGCCCAGCTCGCTCGTGACCAGCTGTGGCAGCGCGCTCCGCCCCGTGAGCACGGCGTGGAAGTCGCGTTGTTGCGTGCCTTGTGCGGTGAGCACCGTCCCTTTCCGGACAAGACGCTCCCGCTGCACAAGATTCCGCCGTCGCTGGCGCTCTCTTTTTGCCTTGGCGCGACCCAGCTCGGAGTCCTTCCCCAGCAGTTTCTCCTCGAGGCGCAAGTTGAGCAGCTCTCTGGCCGCACGGCGGTTCAGCCAGAGGGAAGGAAAGCGGCTGAACTTGACAATGAGCCTGCTGGGAAGGTGGGTGAGAATCACTGTCTGCATGCGGCGGTTGGTTGCCTGCCCGCCAGGCCCACGACCCAGCGTGCTTTGCTCCGTCACATCCGACTCTTTGAAGTAGTACCGCCGCTCAAACGTTGGGCTCCGGTACCGCGGCAAGCCATTCGTTCTCCGGTCGCGACGGCGCTTCGTGCGCTTCTGGTGCAGGAGGCGGACAACGTCCAGCTTGTCGCGTGGCATCAGGCTCTCGAAGAGTGCCGTGGCCCCTGCCGTATCCTTTGTTTTCATCTCGTCGATCAGCTCCTTCGCATGTGATACTCGTCCACGGGTGTTGTCAGCCGTGTAACGGCGCCGGCTCTGCCGTCTCTCTGAGGTAACTGCATTGCTCGAATGGAAACGCTGCGGCTCAACAACTGTCGTCGCTGTCGACGTTGCGGCGACGGTGGGGTAGCTCGCACACGCAAAGTGGCCGACCAGCAATGCAGCGAGGCTGGGAGCCCGGCAGCACGGGAATGGCAGTTTCCTTGTCGCTTGCATTCACCCAGCGCCACTCACGTCTCTCTCTGCGAGAGGAATGTTCGAACGGGGAAGGAAAAGGGAAGAATGGTGCGATCAACAGAGGAGGATGAGGTAGAGGACACGCGCACGCTCACCTGCGTGTTGATACTCCAAAGGGGATAGTCGTTGCCTACGCACGATGCGGTGTGCTTGACGAAACCAAGATTGGGGGAGAGGGCAGAAAGATGGTGACAGGAGGCGAGCATACACTGCCGCAGAGCGACGCTTTTTGCTACCTTTTCCAATAGTGCGTGTTCACAGCCTCTGCTGGAGCTCGGTGGAGCAGCTTCTCTACTTCACCGAGAGACGGAGAAAGCAGTGAGGAATGGGCATCTCCCAGGGTGGAGCAGGGTGTTAGAAGTGCGTGCCCGGCGCACGGCAAAGAGAACAGGGAAACAGTGAGAGTGAGAGAAGGGTAGGAGACAGCAGCCTGCAGGATTGATACCTTGGGCTAACCTGGTCTCGCCCGCACAGCGGCACACAAACGGCGAAGAAGAGGAGAGAACCTCTCCGCCAGACGCTTACTGAAGACCATACGGCATGTTTTGGCGGGGTCCATCCTCAGAGTGCCGTGGCTTCTCCAGCTCCAGGTCTGGCAGCGCAAAGTCCTGCATTTCGTACTGGCGATCGAACGGTCCGGTGCGCATCAGCACTTTGCGCTTGCTCCACTTGTCCACAAAGATGCTACTCTGCGGATACGGTCCCTTCCACGGGTCGAGGCGGTCCTTGATGGCGAAATCGTGATAGTTCTCGCCAAAGAGCTCGTTCGTGCCGCCGCGGTAGTTGTACACGTGCTGGAAGTACGCCTTCTTCCACTCCCATCCCGCCTGTTCCGAGGCAAGGCCGTTGTGTGAAACAAGAATGACATCATCCTCTCGTCTGGGCATGGGGAAGCCATACATGTCCTTGAACTCCTCCTCTGTCAGCTGGAGCGCGTACTCGACCTCGTCGCGGGGCAGCCACTGGCTGTGAGGTACCCAGCGGTGCATCTTGGCTGGTGCCATGCGGCAGTCAATCACAAACGTGCGGGGCTCCGGAAAGCGCGACAATTGCTCCAAGTCCTTGATGTACACCTGGTGGCAGAGGAGATGGTGATAGGCCGCGTACTGCTGTTGCTCATACAGGAACTTGTGGCGGTCAAAGTACCACGGCTGGTACTCCTTCGGGTGCCAGTTGAACCACTCCCTAGGGTTCGTCTCGCCATCCACCATCATGTGGTGCCGAGTGCGCCGATCCGACTGGAGAAGCA
>JASAOB010002593.1:0-27285 GCA_030849825.1 Herpetomonas tarakana | reverse complement strand
GGCTAGGATCAAACCCGGCTGCCATCCTCTGCGCGGGAGTGATGACCATCGCGGCGGGTGAGCCCCCAACCCTCTCCACCTCCTGCTTGCGGTACCACTCCAGTCGGATCCTGTCCAGCGCCTGACGTTCCATCCACTCTGCCACACAGCCACAGAGGGAGCTCTTCGTCGTCTCCGGGTCCCCTCCCACCCCCCTCGGACGCTCAACTTCTCCTGTCACCATCATCCTGAGGAGAGCCAGAACGCTCTCCAGCCGGCATAGGTTGGGAGGTCACGAAATCCCATGCGCCCCTCAGAGGTCCCGCAAGACTACCCCACTTCTTCGAGTTCGTCGCACCGGACTTCCGCTCCTCCGAGTCCCTCAGGCTTTCAAACTTGGCCTTAAGAAGCGCATCCAAATCTGCCTCCAACGCACGAATCTTCTCCTCCTTCTTGAACAGCAATGATTTCAACTTACTCTCCGATGCGAGTTTATCATCCAACTGCCTACGAAGCTCCGAGATCGCGGCGTTCGCGGTGTGGCCAGTACGCTCAAGGGCGGCCTCCAGCTCATTCTTGGAGGTCTCTAGCTCGCTCTCCAGCTGCTCCTTCTCGCTGTTGGCCTCCTCGAGCTGGCGGCGAAGGTCGTCCGCCTCGGCACCCTTGTTCTCGAGCTCGCTCTGCAGCTGCTCCTTCTCGCTCCGCAGCTGCTCCTTCACGCTGTTGGCCTTCTCGAGCTGGCCGCGAAGGTCGTCCGCCTCGGCACCCTTGTTCTCGAGCTCGCTCTGCAGCTGCTCCTTCACGCTGTTGGCCTCCTCGAGCTGGCCGCGAAGGTCGTACGCCTCGGCACCCTTGTTCTCGAGCTCGCTCTGCAGCTGCTCCTTCTCGCTCCGCAGCTGCTCCTTCACGCTGTTGGCCTTCTCGAGCTGGCCGCGAAGGTCGTCCGCCTCGGCACCCTTGTTCTCGAGCTCGCTCTGCAGCTGCTCCTTCACGCTGTTGGCCTTCTCGAGCTGGCCGCGAAGGTCGTACGCCTCGGCACCCATGTTCTCGAGCACGCAACGCAGCTCGCCCAGCAGCTGCTCCACATGCGCTCGTTTCTGGGCCTCGTCGATGGAAGCCTGTATCTTCATCGCAAGCTTCTACGGAGTACTCTCAAAGATGGATAAGCACGATCCGTTAAACGGAAAAGGAAGAAGAAGAACGCAGAAGAATCGCAATAATGACAGTGGCACGGGATGGCGCGAGAAACACTCCTGCGAAGGGAGAGGAACGGTGTGGAGGAGAGAAGGCAGGGGTGGAAGTGGCATGTGTGTGTGTGAAGGAGGAGGGACACTCCGAGCGGGTGTAGAGTCCCCCGCCCATCCGGGACGCACCTTGCACATCATTACCTGCGCTACATCACTCACTCTCTCTCTCTCTGTCTGTGGACGGGTGAACTGGCGCGTGTGTTCGTGTCCAACGACTACTCTGTGAAGATACCAAGACATGGTGATGGAGGATGGGGAAGAGGGATGTATGCAAAGAAAAAAAAGCGGAGAGAGCCGTCATTCCGCGGGCTCTTCCTCATCTGTCGATCGGGTTGCTTGCCCGCCGCTGTCGTCTGCCTCCGTCGCCTCCCGCGCCACTTGCTGAGCAATGGCTGCGAAGAGTTCGGACAGACGGCTGTCGAGGGGAGGCAGGTCGAACACGGGAGCCGCTGCAGGCACCCCCCTCCACCACCCATCTTCGTCCCCGCAGCTCTCTCCGTCCTCCCCTCTCGCCCCGTGCGGAGACGAGGAATGCTGCATGGCATCGGTGAAGTGGAAGAAGGGCTTCACTACGCTGAGCTCCGTCTCCGGAAGCGCCGCTGTGGGGAGAGGTGGCACCTGCGTACGCCCCAGCGGCGGCAGTTGGACACCGGTCTCCGTCCGAGCATCGCCAAGAACGTGCTGCATGCCTCGCAAGAGTTTGCTGGCCAGGTACGACGACAGGCCGCTGCTGCGGGGGCCGTCACTCCCGGCAGCGGCTGGCGCTGACGGCCATGGATGTCCCTCGCTCACCTCCAGAAGCCTACCGTGCATGTAACGCTCCTGGAGGAGAAAGAAGGCGAGCAGGGAGAGGGGAATGCGAATCCGGCTCGCGCCATCCGCAACGTGCGCTGGCGAAGCAGAGGTTGCTGCTGTCGGCAGGGCATCCATGTGGGCACCGCGGATGGACTGGCAGGCGCGAAGTAATCGACTCAGCTCCTCACTGCTTGTGTCCACTGCTGCTGCGGCTGCCGGTGCCGCTGTCGCTCGCTTCTTTGGGTTCTCTGCCACAAAGGCGAGGACGGCGTACAGGGAGCGATGGCACCACATGGAGAGCAGACCGCCACGGATGCTCGCGTACAGCCGGGTCAGCTCGTGTTCGCGAAAGGGTGGGCCGGTGAACGGATCGCGGTAGGCGTGCCTGAGGCTGCCCAGCACACGAAGGGCGTGCTGCATATCCTGGACGTGGTCCACCGGCAGCGTCAGGTACACAAAGACAGGGCCCATCCCGCTCTGTAGGGCGGCCCCCGGCCCCCCAGCATCCGAGAGACTCCGGCCCAGCAGCACGCGTGCCGCCTCCGACCAGGACAATCGCGGCACGCGCGCCACAAGCCAGTTTAGCAGCATCGGCGGCGCCACGGCATCCCGTGGGAAGTCGGCGAGGTGCGAGCCCATGTTGCGCGCGAGCGAGATGGCGTCGTGCTCGCCACACACGCGCCGCCGTCCCCCGTCCACTACGGCGGGCTGCTGAGGCCGCACCAGCTGTGGCGATGGGTACTCGGCGCTGTGCTGGGTCACCTGGGCGGTGGTGGCAGCGGTGGTGGTGCGGTGCGAGCCGCCGGTCGGCAGCAGCAGCAGGCTGTGCGCCACCCCCTCCCCATCCCCCTCCGCCTGGGTGACCGCCCGCATCATCCAGTACAGCCACAGCGTCACATGGGCCTCGTCCGCCACACCGCGCGGCAGGTGCACCAACAGCCCCACCCACGACTCGGCCTCCGCCACGCGCTCGTCGTCCGTCGCCTCGTCCCTCCCTTTGGACGGCGGCGATGTCGTCGCTCTCTCCAAGCGAAGGCCATTCGCATTCACAGACTCGCAGAAGGCCTCAACGAGCCTCGCCCGTAGCCGCGGCTGGTCGAGGCGGGGCACCCCCTCCTCCACTGCCTCCAGGGTGTGCCTCAGCAGCAGAGCAGCCTCGGCAAGCGACCAGGCACCGCCACCGCCGCATGTGCGGAAGATGTCCAGCAGCAGCGACGCCGCCGCCTCCGTTGCCTCCTCCTCGCCCACCGCGTCGCTTCCGTCTGGAGAGGCTGCTATGGCGGCGCCGCCACCGACGACAAGCGGTGTGGTGGCAGGAGGGACGCTTCCTTGGTCATTCCGGAGCTCCGCACGGGGGGTGGTGAGGAGCGCACGAAGGAGCCGCACACGAGCAGGGGTCGCATCATCGCCGTGAATGCCCTCGTCCGCCCTCGCGGGGGACAGCAGCCGCAGGCTCTCCGACAGCGCCGCCGCACGCTCCGCCCGGGAGGCGAGGGACGGCAGAAACTCGCCCAAGACCACCTCACGCACCACGCGCTGGGAGCCGCGGAGCTCGCCGCCTGCGCCGTCGTGGACAGCCGCGTCACGGCAAAGGCCAGCCGTCGCGTGCGCGAGGACCTGAGTCGTGCAGCGAGCGGACAGTTGTCGGCCCAGCCACTGGGAGAGCACCACACAGCCCTCGGACCACTGATCCACCAACCGGGACAGGGGCACCTGGAACCTGTCGCTGACACCTCGCAAATCGCGAGGGAATGGGGCCGACAGGTGGGACGCACACCGCTTCCCCGCCGCTGCCGCCACGACGACGACACCGTCTGCCGACGTCGTGGCGGAGCCAAAGAACAGCTCAGACCAGCCGGCGGCAGCGTTGTCGCTCGTGTAGAGGGCAAGGAGCAGACTCGGCCACGCCGCCGCCGCCTCATCCTCCGCCTCCTCCTCTGTGAGCGTACCGGAGCGGTGGGGCCCCGTCGTCATGGCACGCAGCACATCGGGGCAGCACGACAGCGGAGGAAGGAGACGAGAGGCGGTGGCGGTAGGCAACGGGGAGTCCCCTTCTTCTTCCCTCGGGCAGCACCCGCCAACCGCCTCCACCGCTCGCCGCACCTCGCACGGCGTCGCGGCGGCGTGGATTGCCCGTGTGACGAGGAGCTGCAGCAGCGGGGCGGCATCGCGCGCCATGGCAACAGCGCAGCAGGACGGCGGGTCCCCAACGCTCCCCTCCTCCACCAGCAGGCACCGCTCCGTCTCCGCCACGGAGGAAAGTACGTGAAGCAGGTCCCCAAACCCGCAGTGCGGGGCAGCACGCAGCACCAAGGCGCAGAGGGCCTCACCTTCGTGGGACTCCTCCACAGACTCCTCCTCCGCTGCTGCTGCTGCTGCTGCTGCTGCTGTTGCCCGTCGACATAGTCGTAGCTGGGCCACAAACGGGATGGCAACCACAGAATCCCCGACAAGCTCGCGGATCACCGCCTGCGCTCCCCTCCTGTCGGACAGCGCCAGTGGGCCCGCCGCTTCCTCCGCCGCTGCCTCCGCTTCCGGGGCATCGGCAAAGTGCATACGAGCCGCTTCCACGGCGGCCATCGTGCCACTGTCTCCGTCGCTGACAGGGTGCGTCCCCGCCACACGGGACGCACCTGTCCCGGTGCTGCGCGACCCGCTCACACGCCTCGTCCCACCCTGCAGAGTGGGGCGGGGAAGAGACTCCTTCCGGAGCACACGGAGCGCCCCCTCCCAGCGTCGCAGCAGATCGTGCAGGAGGACAGAGAAGCATGGCACCGCAGGCAGTGATGTCGCGCGCAGGGCAACATCAGGTGATCGTCTCGCCTGCACCACGTCCTGTACGTATAGCCGGGTCAGACCAAAGGCTTGGCAGTGGCGCGCCACCCGCCAGAGCTGCGCCATCGCGTCCTCTCCCGTGTCGCTGCCCTGTCCAGCTGCTGCATCGAGCAGGTGTGCCAGGCCGGTCGAGAGCACCAGGGAAGAGCGCACCATCCTCGTCGTCGTCCTCGTGGCGGTTTGCGACCGTGAGGCCTCGGCCGTTGTCGCCTCCAACTCTTTCCGGATCGGGGCGAGAAGCGGGTCGTGTCGGCAGGCGTGGAGGAGGAAGGGATACGCCGCCGCGTTCGTCTGCTGCAGACGATGGTGCAGGTAGAAGACCGCCTCGAGGGTCACACGGGGGGTGCCGCGCTCGTCTGGTGCGGTAGTGTGCGTCGCGGCAGGAGAAACGCCTCTCTTCACCTCTTCCTCCTCCCTCTCACACATTGCCACCCGCTGGCGAAGACGCTGCTGTCGCTCAGCACGTGGGGGGGACGTTGCAACCGCGTAGTGGGGGTGCGTGGAGGCTCCCTCCCTTGTCCTCGTATCGTTGTCAGTCGCCGCCGCCGCCGCCGCTCTGCGCCGCCGCGCGGGCGAGCACGTGGCATCGCCCAGAGACGGCTCCGACTGGAACGCGTAGTAGCACGACAGCGCCGCCTCCCACGTCAACGAGGGAGAGCAGAGCAGCGCCGTCACCGACACCGGCACCCTCGTCGCTCCTCCTCCTCCTCTTGGCAGCATCTCGTCGAGTCGAGAGCGATAGGGGGGGAGGGGAGGACTTGGAAGGGAGGGGTGGATGTGTCCCCTCCCTCGTAGCGTTTTTGCACTGGGGAGACTTCCCGAGTTCTTCGCTTCTCTTTCCTTTTGGCTTAGAAGAGAAGGGGGGAGAGAACCACAGAGAGAGAGTGCGGGGAGGTAAATCGAGAGCATACTGAGGTTACCCATTTCT
The DNA here is from genome assembly GCA_030849825.1 of Herpetomonas tarakana. NCBI lineage: Eukaryota > Euglenozoa > Kinetoplastea > Trypanosomatida > Trypanosomatidae > Herpetomonas > Herpetomonas tarakana. The sequence goes on along the minus strand of JASAOB010002593.1, from coordinate 21,501 downwards.
CTCGATGTGACCGAGGGCAAAGAGGGGGGGGGGGCATAAAGGGGGCAACACGGCCAGCCATGGGACTTCACTCCCACAATTCGCCCCACCCCTGCCAGAAACCTCACGTCGTCGCGCTCCAACATGGAGAAACCAAAACAAGAACTCCGTGGAAGAATGGAGGAGAGATAGCCACCCTCTATCACTTTCTCTCCTTTCTTCTTCTCGGGGGGTACACTTCCCTATTAGCCTTCTTTACTTCACTGGTCACACACACAAACACGCAAACGCACGGGCACACCTCTCTACTCCTCCTTGGGGCCGACGCGCTTCTTCTTCTTTGCGCTGGTGTCGCGAGCGCCAAGCCGCTTTGCCTTGTAGCCGTAGTACAAGAACTGCGCGAGGATGACCAGGTTCAGCGATGCCGCGACGGAGAACTGCGCCAGCATGACGCCCTTTCCCTTCTCCCAGGGGACGTTCAGCGCCGTTGTCATGACCCGCGCGAGGCCGCCGCCAAACGCGAGGAAGAAGGTGAGGAACGACAGCTGCCCCGTGGAGCCGTTACGGTAGTTGAGGATAATCTGAGGCACGCGGCTGGAGACGTTCAGCAGGATCTGGGCACTTAGCAGCGACTCGTGCACCGCCCGGGGCACGTGGCCCTGGCACATGTAGTAGAACAATGCCAGCTCGCTGGCGATGACGCCCACGGCGACAGGGAGCTCGTGCTGCAATCGCGCCACCAGCAGCACGAGGACGATGAGTTGGGCAAAGATGAAGGCGTTCTCCCCAAAGTCGCGGAACCCGAGGCCTTGTACCACCCCCCAGCTCGTGGAAATGACGTACGACAGCAGCTCCACATAGTTGGCGACGAGTGAGATACCCTCCGCGCTGTTCCCCCGCACCACGTTTACAATCTGCGGCACTTTGAGAATGGACGCGCCAACGACAACGCCGTAGGAGAGACAGCTGCCGATGAGGAAGTGCACGAGGCGGGCGACGTCGGGCGACGAGGTTACCGTTTGGCCCGCCACCTTGGCCGTCGCCGCAGCGACCTCCCCTGCAGGGATGTTGTCGGACATTTGGTCTAAGCCCCCCTCCCCTCTCCGTTGCGACTGCTTGGTTGGTTCGTTTGCTTGGTTTGTGTTTATGAGTTGTTGATGTCTTTCTTTGCTTATCGTAACGCGCGTGTGAGGAGGAAGGGGGAAGGGGGAAGGGGGGTGTCGGAGTATGGGTGGTGCACCGTATGTACCCGTTGCAAGGCACGGAAGAAGAGGTGGTGCCTCCCTCGAGGTCCGGATCGTCATTCTGGTCGAGAGAGGATGGCGTGAGAGAAGTGCAAATGTTTGTGGCGATGGTGGAGACAGGGAGGGGGTTGGCGTCAGGTGCAGTGGGACATGGCCTCCCTCCTCATCACGTCGTCAAAGACGCGAATCGCCTTCTTTGTTGCGGCAAAGAAGGGCCCCGTGGAGCTGAAGAAGTGGATGTTGCTGTCGACACCCTCGGCAACGTCCTCGTTCAGTACATCCCGCATGACACTGCCATTGTGCGGAAACAGGAAGACTGCGCGGAAGACGTAGTCGCCCTGTCCCGCAAACGCCTTGCGGAGGTAGGGCTCCCACTGGTGGGACTGGAGCATGGGCGGGTGCGCCGCCGCGTAGGCCGCGCGACGACGCAGGGCCGTCTCGTGGGCAAGAAGATCCTCGCGGTCCTCAGGCGACAACGCCGCGCGCGCCGCCAGCTCCTCCGCCACCGAAGCGTTGTTGGTGGCGTTCGACACGCGCAGGTGCAGCAGTGGTGGGAGCGCATGCCTTGCCACCATCGCGCTCTCGCCCTGACTCGTCGCTGCCGTAAAGCCGCGAAGCGCAGAGAAGTCCTCCATGGCGAGGAGCTGCTCCTGCGTGAAGGGCAGCGGAAGCGGATATGGGAAGCGCGTGAGCTGATCCATCATGGGGTCGCCGCCGTCGACAAACGTCACGTACTCGGACAGCAGCGACATCTCCGCCGCAAAGGCGTGCATCAGCCGCCCCCACACGTGATCACAGCTTTGGCAGTCGGTGGTGCGTGTGGTGACGAGCGCGACGGGCTTGCAGCAGACACCCTTCCCACCGTCTGCGCGTCCGCCGTGCTGGTGGTGGAAACAGCTGCCGGCGGCAGTGTCGTAGAAGCGGCGTAGGGCTGCACAGTTTGTCGTGACACAGCCAGCCCCTTTGATCTGCCGGACAAACTCCGACCACCGCAGGGCGGGTGGTTCGGCCGGGCCAACGCCGTACGCCTCTGGCGAGCCCAGCGAGGAACAGCGAGGGGTAAGGCAGACGGTGGCAGCCAGCACCAGCAGCCGCAGTAGGACAGAAGAGGAAAGGTGGTGTCTCATCGCTTTATCACTTCATGTGGCGGTGGCGTCGCGCGTGGGTGGGAGAGGAGAAGCGAAACTAGGGAGGACAGAAACCCAAGGAGAGAGAGAGATAGGGAAGGGGGGAAGATGGCGTATCTGGTGCACGGCAATCCATCAAGGGCTTCGTCCGATTGTTGAAGGTCACGTTGAAGGTGGGTGAGAGCTTACCCTATCACCCGTGCGCATGTGCAATACCGCGCTGGCGATGGGATAGAGCGGGCAGCATGAAGTGCACGGAGATGCTGTTGCCAGAGCACGCACCGCACCAGAGCTGCTACTCAAGACTCTCTCCTTGCCTTGCCTTCCTCGTGGGCTCTTTTCTTAGGAGGGGGAGGGGGGAGTTCTGACTTTCCTTGTATAGGATCGTACCGTTAGTGCCTATCTGAGTTCGCCACGGCGGCGCTGGGGGATGAAATAGGGGAAGATGGAACAAGGAGGAGGAGAAGAGGGGACAAAGAGGGGGAGAAGATACGCACAGAGAAACGCGTGGGCAGTCTTCCCGCTTCCTTCTTTACACAAAAGGAAACATAAAACACACAACTGTAGAAGGCAGAGAGCAAAGAAGAAGAAGGGGGGAAGAGAACATGAAAGAAAGGAGGAAGATGTAAATGTGAATGATATACAGCAATGGACAAAACGAGAGGGGGGGGGCAGATCAGATCGAAAAGGGAGAGGGGAGAAGAGAGAGGGAAGGAACAACAGAGAGCAAAAAGAAAACAGACAGAGAGAGACAAAGGGCAGACTCCTGTGCACCTATCGTGGCAGTCTATAGCGGCCGCAGGGCTACGCGCAGCACACATCCTCGTGCAAGTACCAACATGCAAGAAATAAAGAAACAACAAGATACATGCTGCTTTGCTAGCGGAGGTTTGTGTGAGAGAGAGAGCCTGTGTGTTCGTTTGACTCGTTTGTTTTCTTCAAGCAGAGGTGAGGCACCGACTCGAGGGAGAAGGCATTCTGTACGCGATGCCTCGCTATCCATGCACACACACACACACACACACACACACACACACACACACACACACACACACACACACACACACACACACACACGAACACACACCACAAGCACAACAGGCCTGGTGGTAGGGGAAGCGAAGGGTGCGCGACACCAATAAGAAGAAGGAGTGAGAGAGAGGAGGAACAACAAGTCCAACAGACGGAAGGAAAAAAAAAAAAAGTGTCGAAGAGCCTCGGATGGAGTGGCATCGAAGGCAACACATATACGTCAGCATGCTACAGAGATTACGACAAGGGAAAGACATCGACAGTGTGTGTGGGGAGGGGAGGGGAGGGGGGGGAAAAAAAATATCGTGTTCCACACCCCATCCCCCTCTATCCCCCCTGTACGCCTCACCTCCGAGGCAGCAGCATGTGTGGCATCGTCTATGGGACCAGGATCGGGGGGGGGGGGGGGGGAGATGCTTTACTCTTGCCCCTACTCCTCCTCCCTTTCCGCGAGGAAGGGATGAGAGAGAAGCTCGGCGCTGGTGGGCCGCTTCTTGTGGTCCAGTGTGAGGCAGGCTTTCACGAAGGAGAAGAATTCCTCGTCCTCCTGGCCGGCGGCAGCCAGCTTACGGCGCAGGACCGTGTACGGCTCCTCCCTTCCATTCGTCACGACCGACTTGGCACCGCAGCTGGTGCTCGGCTTGGCTGGCGAGGAGGACGGCTCCCCGGACTTGCCCTTGTCGCCTTTGCTCTCTCGCGAGGAGGACGAGGGGGGCGGGGGCACGTAGCCCGGCACAGGCGTGTAAACGTAGTAGGGCTCCTCGGCGCCGGAGTCGTCGTCAGGGGATGCCTTGGCGCCGCCGCCTCCGTCGCCGCCGCTGGCTGCTTCCTTGCTGCTACTGCTCTCGTAAATGAGGCCAAACTTGTTGATGAAGCTGCAGGTGTGGCGGCCCTCCCACAGCATCCGGCGCGGAAACGGGTGGCCGCAAATGTAGACGATGCGTGCCAGCATCTCCGGCACCGTCTCTGACGTGAAGAGAACGTCACCGGTCACCAGCTCGGTGAGGATGGCCCCGAGGGACCAGACGTCGATGCGGCCGTCGTAGTCGCAGCCGAGCACCACCTCCGGCGCGCGGTAGCTGCGGCTCTGGATGTAGGAGCTGAGGTGGTCACTGAGGAAGCAGCTGCTGCCAAAGTCGATCACCTTCACAATGCAGCGGCGGTGGGAGACAAAGAGTACGTTCTCCGGCTTCAAATCGGCGTGGATTAGGTTTAGGCTGTGGACGTAGGCGAGGGCCTCGGTGATTTGTCGCGCAATGCGGCGCAGGCGGGGGAGCGTGAAGTAGAACTCGTCCTCCTCCTCCCTGTTGTACTTGCCGTACTCGTACAGGTTGTCCGAGAGGAGCTCCGTCACCAGCATGGTGTGCTCCTTGTAGTAGAATGCGTCGAAGAGCCGCAGGACATGCGCCTCGTCGGGGTCCTTGTTCGCGTTGATTAGCGTCAGGAGGCGAATCTCGTCGAGGGACTGGTCGAAGAAGTCTTTGGTGTTGTTGATAATCTTGAGGCACACCTCCATGTAGCCCACAGGTTTCCGCTTCCGCTTCCCCTCCTCGCCAACCTCCGCCGCATCCTCGTCCTCGTCCTCCTCGTCGTCGTAGATGGGCTGTTGAAGATCGTAGCAGCGCACGGCACGCGAGAAGGTAGCCTTCCCGAGCATCTGCACAATCTGGTAGCGGTCCGCGACGATGCTTCCGCGGACAATGGGGAACTGCTTCTCGTCCTCGAAGCCGGTCTTGGTCGGGTCCATAATCACGCGGAGGTTGAAGGTCCCCATGGTGGCCGGGGCCTGGCCCTTCTTCATGAGCTGACGGAACCTGCGTCGCCGGTGCTCGCGCGCGTGCACGGCGTCAAAGAGCACTGGTCGCTCCACCTCCACGACAAACTCGTACGGCGACTGTGGCCTGAAGACGGCGTGTCGGTTCGCCGCGAGGCGGGCAATCTCCGGATACGTGCCGTCCACAAACGCTCGTTGGGTAATGAGCTGGGGAGTGACGTTTGCGGCCGCGCTGCTGCGGCTGCTGGTGCGGATGCACTGCATGAACTTCTTGCTCAGCTCCTGTGCTTCGGCGTCGGTGACGCCGCCGCCGTAGGGGAACAGCGGCACTCGGTACACCCGCTTCGGTTTCTTGGCGACAACAGTGCGATTGCGCGTGCCGAGGTGTCCCACGGGATTCACTTCGTCATCCTCGTCGTTGTCGGAGGCGGAGGAGCTGCCACTGCTGCTGCTGCTGCTGCTGTGACTGTCGCCGTCGCTGTCGTCAGGGAACGAGGTGCCATCAGTGTTTCTCCACAGCCGCTCCGGTTTCCACGCAGACGACGCGACATCGCTGTACGCCGCCGTGTCGGTAGATTTGAAGAAGACTTGCGTCCGGACACCGTCAAAGATGGTATCGTCCTCGTCCGCAGCGGTGGTGCTCTCCGGCGAGGCATAAGAGCTCTCCTGTGGCTTCTGCCCCGCTGCGCCGGTGCGCGGGCGTGTCTCCTCTTTTGTCCTCTCTTCTTCCTCTTCTTCTTCCTCCTCGGCCTCCTCCTCTGCCGCCAAGCCGCCGCTCATGTCGCGCTCCGCGCTCGCCGTTAGCTTCCCCTTCCGCCGCAACGACTGCTGCTGCTGTTGCTGCTGCTGCACCGCTGCTGCTGCTGCGGCAGATGAGGAGGACGCGTCCCCGCGAGTCGGGAAGCCTTTGCTGCCGCTGCCCTCCCCCGCATCAGGCGCTGCCTTGGCGAGGGAGGGCGGCGCCAGAGAGGCCAGGATGTCGAGAAGATCCCCCTCCACCTCCTCGGCATCGACGACGCCCAATGGCTTTGCTGGCGTTGCTGCCGCCGGGGTAGCGGTGATGGTGCTGGCGCGGGTAGGAGCAAGTCCCGCGGCAGGGTCAGCGTGGCGCACCTGCCGCGGCAACGTCTGCGGCGGCGACGGTGCCTCTTGAGCGCCAGAGGGCGAAGGCACCGGGTTCGTCGCTGTTGCTGTGGACATGGTCTGCCACCCCGCGCCAGCCACGCGGTCGCCGCGGGGGGCGGGCGACGGAACATCCTCCACGCTCAGCGCCGAGCCGTTCCCCGGCCCTCGGCCCTCAATCGCGTTCATCAGTGCTTCGTACGAGCGCCGACTCTCCAGCGTGTGCGCGCGACGCCGTGCCGCGTTTGTCGCGTCAAGCATCGACTTGGCAAGTGCCTTCAGCTCTTCGATAATGGCATCCGTCGGGCCACCCTCCCCGGGTGCCGCTGCGTCCGCACCCTCAGCACCAGCCGTGATCGTTGCCGTCGCGGCGGCTGTCACGGGCGTCGCGGGCCCTTGTTGGGTGGCCATGCCGCCGCCACCGCCTTGTCCAACGGTGCCGTTACTGCTATTCCGGCCAGCAACGGCACCGCGCGGAGCCGCCTTCACGTTTCCACTCATGGTTGTCCTTTCCTCCTGTGGGCTGCTGTTGCTGTTGATGCAGACCCCGTTTGTCTTTGAAACCAGAGAGAGACAGAGAGGAGAAGAGAAGACAAGTGCTAACCGGAGTTAATGGGAGTGAGGGATGTATATATATATATATGTTTGTGTGATAGGGAATGAAAGAAGCCTTGGCGAGAAGCAATCCAACAAGAATGTCGAGATGTATGGAGTATATATATATGCCACGCGTCCTCTCAACGGACTGTCGTCAACCAGAGCCGCAGAGGGAGAGACGAGGGAAAAGAGAAAGGAAGGAAGGAAGTATTCTAGTGTTAAGTGTAGTTTACGAAGGGGAGAGGGGGGGGAAGGGGGGACTGACAAGAGAAGGCCTTCCTATCCGAGTGGGCCTGATTCTAAACCAGCAATCGCGGTTGCTGCCAACGGAGGAGAGAGAGAGAGAGGAAAGTTGGATATCGGTAACGGTTACCACGGCGGCGGCCAGCTTTGAGACGCCTCCACGCACCCCCCACCACCACCACCACCACTATCCGTACCCTTCTCAACGCTCCCGACAAACCGGAAGAGCGGGATGGGGGAACGAGAAGAGAGAGGGGAGGGGGGAGGTGATCCAGCAACGCCACAAGAGAAACGCCCCAAGCGCCACTCCCTGCTCCTTCCCTATAATTCCATTTCATTCAACCCTTCCCGCCGTCGTCCATTGTTTCTCGTATTGCATAGGAAAGAGAAGAAGAGAGAGGAAGCGACCTAAGCAGTATGTCGCAGTGCTGTACATCATGATACCACCACATACACGGCACGCGCACGAAGACGGGGACGACCCCGAGAGGGCTGACCTCTGCACGCACAATAGAGAGAGAAAAAGAGAAAGGCCAAAGGAAAGCAGAGGAGCAAAGCAGAAGTGCCACCACGCAGCACTCACACGTCGAGTGAGCACAGACCGGCCACACCCCGCAGCGTCCAGTGGTCGGCGGAAACGCCATCCCGCGAGGGCAGCAGTAGGCTCACAATGAAGTTGGTCGACACGCCCGTGGTCGACAGCGTACCGGCGCGCGAGCTGACTTTGTAGAGTGGGCACTCGTACAGCACGGCTGACGGGGGTGGCGTGTTGTTGGGAACAGGCTCGAAATGGATGACTGGCAGCTCCGTGGAGAGAGCGCCAGGCCGGGACTCGACGAGGCCGCCACACGCCTCGTCCCAGCCACAGCCTTCCAGGAACAAGCCATGCACATAAGCGCCGATGACGCCGGGCTGGTGTTGGTGTCGCGCTGTGGCGCTCTCGGCGGGACTGAGCACACGGAAGCGGTAGTGCAAGGAGTCGATGGGGACGGCGAGTGCGCGGCTTCGGGTTTGGAGGATGGCTGTCACGAAGCCCTGGGGGAAGAAGAGGCCGGGTAGCCAGAAGCTCGGCGGGGGGCCGTTGCGCCGCCACAGGTCCACGAACTCGACGCGGCGCAGGAGATCGTCCACGTAGGAGGCAAGCGGCTTCAGCGAGAGGTAGCCGGCACGGTGCCATGTGTCAGGGACCTGGTTGTAGCTCAGCCGGAGTGCCATCTGCTCCGCCTTGGTAGTCATCACCTCTTCACCCTTGAGCGCGCGCACGAGCTCCGTCAAGGAAGTCCGCATCTCGCCAAGGAGTCTATTGTACAGATCCGTCTCGTGAGATAGGAGGGTCTGCAGCGGTGCGTCCTGTGGAGCCGTGTCCGCCGCGATGTGCACACGTGGCAGGAGTTCCGGCAGACGCAAGATCAGATCGCGGGCAACCTGCATCGCAATGCTGTCCGCGCTAGCGCCAGTACCCTTTCCATCATCCCCGCTATTCTCCTCGGCTGACGTCGCAGCCGCGCCGCCTGCAGCGACCCCGGAGGCTCCGCCAGCGTTGATGCGGACCAGGCACTCGACCAACTCGGCTGAGCGCGTCTTGTCGACGGAGATGTCCGCATTCGCGTGGAGGCCGAACATGTTCGCCTTGGCCACGACGGCGCTGTTGCTACCGCCATCGTTGCTCTCGTCGATAAACTCCGCGTCGACGAACGCCATGAGGTCGGCGTAGGTGCAGACAGACTCTGGAAGAGAGGGCAGCAAAGCGCCAAGTCCGCCCGACTCGCTCGCTCCTTCGGCAGAGAAGAACTGCTTCGCAATCACCTCGAGGCAGCGGGTGTCCCACATGTCCGTCACGCGGCCGCCGTAGTCGATGGTGCCGAGCATGAAGGTGAGCTCCGCGAACGGCATGCCGGCGTCATCGCCGCCCGGATCCTCCAGGGCACCGCTGGGGAGACGGGAAAGCGCCGTCGTGATGGTGGACAGGCCGGCCGCGTAGTCCGCGCTGCCCCACTCGTACGGGATGCTCCAGCCAAGCGGGCCGTAGGCGCGACGCTCCAGCACGATGCCGTGCAGCACCGCAAGGGAGAAGGCAAGCCGGCGCCACCGCGACGTGCGCGTGGAGGCGGTCCGAACAGAGTCGCTGCGCTCGCGAGCCGCTCTGATGGACGCCGTGCCGCCGCCACGGGTATCCCCCTCCTCCACCCCCACGTCGCCACCGTCCGCGCCGACGGCACTGTAGCTCGTGGCGAATGGATCATCACCCCCACCACCGCCGCCGAGGGGAGAGAGGGCGGCGACCATGTCGTGGCAGGAGAGTGTGTCGCGCACCTTGCCTTTGAGGCCGAAGGGGGGCTCCCGAGTCAGCTTCATGCCCACCTGCAGCACCGCCGCCGGAAACAACGGAGAGGGGCTGCTCGTCAGCCAGAGTCGGAAGTCCTCGTGCGTCTCGTCAGGGTGGATCGCCTCCACAAGCCGCTGCAGCATCGGCATCCAGGACGCATACACGTGGCAGTTCTGCAGGTACACCCAGCAGCCCTCGCGGCGGCCATCCTCGATCATCTTCTGCGCGCGCGGGCCTTGGTCCTGGCCGAGCGACAGCATGTACTTCCTGTCCGCAAAGCCCATCTCCTCCGCGAAGGAGGCGAAGAGCGTGGTGGGGTCGGTGCCAGGGGAGAGAACAAAGATGATGGGCGTGATGTTGGTGCTGTCCTGGAAGGCCTCGCGGATGCTGAAGACGGGTGCGTGCGTGTAGCGGTCCCCCAGAAAGTCCCTCACCAATCTCTCCACCATGTCGTGCAACTTGTCCGGACGAATAGCGTTGAGGAGCATCGTCTGATGCCAGAGGGAGAGGGAGGCCACCGCAGTGGGAGCACACGACAGGACCTGCTCGCCATGGACGTTGACGAGCCAGTTTGCCCACTCTTCCTGCTCGCTAAAGTAGCTCTTGTAAATGCGCTCGAATGCCGGCATCGCACAAAGCGCACCAAAGTCCGTCCACATCACCCCGTTCATGTGCGCAGGGCGAAGTGAGGCTGTCTCGCTACCGGCCTTTCCGGAGGGCGTGTCCCTGTGTGCGGTTGTCTGGCTTTGGAACTCCCGGGGCAGCTCTCGGCCCACGCCGCCGCGCAGGAAGACGTTCCATTCGTCCTCCGTGATGGCGGATAGGTTCTTCAGGATGGTGGTGGTGAGAAGGAAGCTGAGGAGGAGCTTGTGCCGCTCAAAGAGACCGCGGCACACCACGCGGTACGACGTCCACGTGAGCTCCTCCACCAGCAGCGACACACGCGCCGCCAGCTCCTCCTCTGTCGGCTGCACGTCGTCGGCCTCCTCCCGTGCATCGTCACCGTCGCTGTCGCTATCGCGTCCTCTGTCGTAGCCATCGTCGCCGTCGTCCTCCCCGCCCGCGTAGTAGCAGTTAATGCTGCCACCACGGCTCCTGCGCGGCCTGCCGTGACCAGCGCCAGCCTTGTGCGTATGGGAGGAGGGCAACGTCGGGCCCAGCAGCGTACTGGCACTGACGCTGCGGGGGCGTCTGCAAGAGGACACCGCCGAGGCGGGACGATCCGGGGAGACAGAAGCAATGGCTCGCTGCTGCGACTCACGGCGGTGCTGCTGCTGCTCCTGTTCCTCCTGCCGCCGCCTTCTGTGCTGCTGGCGGCGCGTTGCCGCTAGGACAGAGAGGACGAGGTCCTTGAAGAATGGCAGCGAGTAGTCGTACATGGGGTCGACCAGGGCCAGGTTGGCAATGACGCCGTATATCAGCGATCCACGCGTGGCGAGGGGACGGTACTTCTCTCTCGCGTTCGTGATCTGCTGGTTTGTCTTCTCGATAAGCACCAGCTCCGCGGCAATCTTGTCCGAGGTCGCCTTGGAGACCTGCAAGGCGTTGATGAGCTCCACGTTGTCCAGGACGTCGCCGGTGGCCTCCCCCAGCATGCGCAGCACCTGCTCTTCCAGCGCGTGAATCTCCTGCCGGCTGGAGGCGATGGAGACGATGCAGCGGTCACTGCTGCGCTGCAGCGCTGCCCGCTCGCTCCCGACAACGTCGGCCAGCAGCTGGTCCTCCAGACCGTCGCGCGTGACGGTGCAGTTCACGACAGTCACCTTCACCTGCAGCTCCGGCGTCAGCACAGGGTTGGGCAGCTTCGTGGCGATGTACAGGTGAAACCGATCGTCGTAGGTCACCTCCTTGCTGCCGAGTGTGACAACGTTGCGGCCGCCAACGCGGCGGATCTGCCTCAGCAGGACGGGATCGAGCGCGGCGTCGAGGCTCTCGCCAACGCCCTCCAGAAGCACGGGCTGGCCAATCTGAATGGCGTTCTCAATGCTACGCATGAAGTTGTCGTCTGTCTGCTTCAGCGTGAGCAGCGCATGGCCGCCTTTCCCGCTGCTCTCCATCCTGCGAACAAACGTGCTGAACTGGCCCTGTGGGTCGATGAGGTAGCACCAGCGCGGGCTGCGGTGCAGCAGGGTGGCGTTCTGGACGGAGAAGATGTCCCGCGGCAGGGACTGCAGGGCCCACTGCTGGATCGTCGCCTCCGGCATCATCCTCTCCAGGGTGAAGCTCTCGTCAAAAGCAATGTGCAGGTCGGTGCACTTTTGCTTCCACAACGCCAGCAGGTCGGCGCGGAAGGCGGCGGTGAAGGCACCGAGGTAGGCGATGCAGCCAGCGCCAAGGGCGGCCGTGCCCACCACGCGGGTCCGCTGCTCCTCCAGCCCCCGCAGGCTCTCCGTCCAGCGCACCCGCTCCGAGGCGAGGCCGCTGGTCAGCTGATCCGCCCGATGCAGCCGTGCCTTGGCTACGTCGATTTCCTGATGGAGCGAGTCGGCCTTTGTCTGGGCAGCGCGCGCGGCCGCCTCGAGCTCGTCGACACGTGCCAGCACCTTCTGCAGGGCCTCCTGCTTCACGAGCAAGTCGGCGCGCGCCGCGGCCACCTTCCCCTCGGCGAGACGCAGCCGCTCCCGCTTCGGCGCCACCTCCCTCGCCACATGGTAGTACTTGTACATGGCGTGCACCCACATGCACATGGAGCGGCACGGCAGCGAGGTCTTCTCAATCACCTCGGGAACGAACTCGGGATCGTTGACGAACACGGCCACCTTGCGCACAATGGCTGGCGACATCTCATCGCGGGGGTACTCGGTAAGGCGGGACATGAAGTCCATGCGGTTCAGGCACGACTTTGCATTCGCCCACCCCTCCTTCTCCTTCAGCAGAATGAGAACCGCGTTCATCGTCTTCTCCACGTTGCCTGGCGGCGTGGTGAAGGTCTTGATCTCCTGGATGTCCTTGGCGGTGATGGTCTCCAAAGCCCGTTTGGCCGCCTCCAGCGCGGGCATGGCCTCGGCAAGGCCCTCCTCGCACTCCTGGCGGATGCCCTCTGCCTCACGCATGAGATGCTGCGCGGTGGCCTCCTCCTTGGCCATCTCTTCCTTCAGCACATCGGCGTCGGCCTGCTCCTGGCGGACCGTCACCTTCTGCGCCTCGGCCTGCGCGGCGGCAGCGTTTAAGACGGGCTGCATATCCTTAATCTGCTGCGTGAGCGTCGCCACGGTCTCGTTTGCGCTGTCAAGCTTCTCGAGGCCGGTGCGGTAGCGCTTGGTGTCGCTGTCGATGCGGTTGCGGAGCTCCTGGGCCATGTCCTGGTAAAGGGAGAGGGCGGCGAGGTAGCTGGTGGGAGTGGGGTGGTTGCGGCGGTGGAGCTGCTGGAGCAACGCTGCCGAGGCCTCCTTCACTGTGCGATGGATGAACACCATGAGCGCGCTCACGTGCACTGAGTCGGCCCCGGCACCGATGCCGTTGTCGTCCTGCTTCTCGAGAACGGCCGTGGCCACGGCGCTGAGGGCGTCCGGTGGCCAATCGCTGAACCAGTCAATCGTCGTGCAGTTCACAAGCGCGGGGAACTTGCGCAGGCGGTGGCGGAACTGCCCACTCATGGGCGACATGCACAGCGCCATATGCAGGCGTTCCCGGCAGCCGGCGACAAAGTACTGGTACACGCTGCTGCGGGTGTCGGAGCGGCCAGCGGACAGCGCGGCTTCGCGGCAGCAGCGGATAATCACCTCCATGTCCTCCAGGCGCATGATGCCAGGCACCTCGCCGGCGTTCAACACGTTGTTGACATCCTCGAGCATCTCAGTGCAGATGATTTGCGGATCGGAAAGCAGAAAGACCACCTCTTTCCTCCGCGCGCCGGTGTCCAGGAGGGCTCTGCGCATCTCCTCGCGGAAGTCCTCCATGCCGTAGCCGCGGACAATGCTGACCGTCTGCAGGTCCATGTTCATCATGGTGGCGGCGAGGCGGCACAGCGAGCTGCGGCCGCTGCCACCCACCCCGACCAGCAGGGCGTGGCCCCTGGGCTGGTTGATGATGCGGCAGATGCGAGAGAGGTGCTGCATGGCCTGGCCAAAGAAGACGAGGTCCATTGGCGTAGAGCTTTGTCCATTGTACTCGGATAGGTACTGGTAGACCACCGCCTCCGTGCTGCGGTCAACGGCGATGGGCTGGTAGTCGCGATTCGACCGGCTGCCCCAGCTGCCGTACAGGGACTGCGACAGCGACCGTTCCGAAAAGCGCTCGCGCAGCTGAGTGCCGGTCCACTCCCGCACGGGCACCTCAGCGGCCGTCGCCGTCGCGTTGGCAGGGCCATCCTCTCCCACACCACCATCACCACCACCACCACCACCACCACCACCGGCCCCGGCTCCCGGAGTGGCAAAGTGCTCCTCAATGGTCTCACGCACGCACCGCCACCACCAGCCGCGGTCCGCGTCGTCGACAAGCCGATCATGGAACACCCGTGACGCCTCGTGGCTCCAGAGGGAGATGAGCTGCTCCCGTGTCTCGCAGTGCGTAGGCTTCACCTGCAGCATCCCCTGAACCACCTTGCTCACATCCCGCAGGTTGAAGGTGCAGTGCGTCTTCTCTGGTGTCGGCAGGCACTCGACGGCGATGCGGCGGTAGGCGGTCAGCGTACTTTCCACAACGGCGCCAGCTGCCTCCCACACCTCACGCGAGAAGGCGCGCGCCTCGTAGAAGCGGCTGAGGATGGTGTGGTAGATGGTGTGCATCGCCTGGTGCGACAGCTGCGGCACACAGAGCGACAGCATGGCCGATGTGAAGCGCGGGGTCATGGCATTCTTGCCGCCGCCCGGCTCTCCGCAGCACGCGATGAGCATCGTCTGCACCACATCCTTGAAGAAGAGCTTCTTGCGGTCGTAGAAACCGCCTTGCGAGACTATCTGGCGCAGCAGCTCGATCGGCGGCGCCGCGCCGTACTCCTCCAGCTGCGGCACGTTGCAGTCGTCAATGACGCAGATCATCACCTCCTTGCTGTGCGGAGGGCCCAGCTCCCTCTCGCCCTTCCGCTTCGTCAGCTTGCTCTCGATGGTCTCCTGCAGGTTGTTCGACGTGGTCTGCGCGCTCAGCGTGTAGGAGAAGGCCGTGAACGGGCTCGCAGCGTCCTCGGTCTTGAGCGTGGTCAGCAAGAAGTTGGCCACCGTCGACGACTTCGCGGTGCCCGTGAGGCCGTTCAACAGCACGTGGCAACGGGCCGTGGTCGCAGTGTGGAGGAGGTAGTTGAGGATCACCGTGTGCTCCGTGGGCACTACGAGATCAAAGAAGGACAGGCTCGCGTCATAGTAGAAGGTCGGCACAAGCTCCGTCCAGCGACGCCAGTCGCCCACTTCCACATCGACGCAGTAGTCGTACACGCCTCGGTGCTCCGCCTCCGCCTCTGCGGGGAAGTAGAGACCCTGCTCGCGAATCAAGCGTAGCAGCTCGCGGCTGAACTTGTCGCGCGAGCCGTCGGCGAGGTTGCCGCCGATGCCCCACACGCAGCTTTGGAGGAACACGGCGTCGAAGAAGGCGTCGCCAAGGAGGGCGGCCGACGCGCGCGCGGCCACGGAGCTGCGCCTGCGCATCACACTGCGGCGCTTCGCCGCCAGCGCGGCCACCTTGTCCGTCGCAGCGGTGTTGCCCTGCCCCTCTCCCCCATCCTCGCCGTCGCCCTCGCGCACGAAGCCCTCCACGGCGGTCTTGAGCAGGGCAAACATGTTGCGCGCGAGCTGGGCATTCACGGTGCCGATGTACTCCTTGCACTCGGCACGAACAAAGCCGAGCAGGCTCGGCAGGATGCTGCCACACAGCTCCTCGAAACGCGCCTGCTTCCAGCGGGAGCCAAGCAGGTTGGTCAAGGGCCGTGAAAGGCTCTGCAGCAACGGGGTGTACCCATCGCCCAGGACCGCCTCGTCCATGTACACCATGCCGCAGCGAGACACGGTGGCGGGGGAGGCCACGCGCAAGTCTTCCACCTCGAACAGCAAGGAGATTGTGTCCGGAATGCGGATGCGCTCGCCGTTGACCAGGCAGAGCATTCTGCTGTCGTCGAGGACGGTGTTCAGGTTCTCGATCCAGACCGCGTCGACGGGCCCATCAAAGACCACCCAGTGGCGGCGGCGGCTGCTGCTGATGCTGCGCGCGGAATCGGTGTCGGTCGCGGATGCCGCCTCTGCCGACGCCTCCCTCACGAGCTCGCGGACGATGGAGCTGAAAATGCCGTCCTGCCACTCGCGGGTGAGCGGATTGACATCGCCGTACAGCTCCGTCATGGTGATCGACTTTGGGTTGCACGCCCACTGATCGGTCGGTGCCATGTAAGACAAGTAGCGCGAGCCCAGTGTTTGCAAGCGAGCGAGCATTTCGCTGCCGCCGAGGCCGCCATCGAAGCTGTTGCCTGCCCGGCTGCCTCTCAACTTGCCAAGGCTGGTGAGGGCCATGGCCAGCGACTTGCGTGTGGTGGACTTGCCAGTCATAGTGCGGCCCACAAGCATGAGGCCGTGGCGCGTGGTCAAGGTGTCGAAGAGCTGCTGATTCTTGGCCACCATGCCAGGCGTAGCCTCCAGCTTCAGTTTGTCCTGCAGGATGCAGCGGGCCGCGTCGGCGATAACCAGATTTGCGGCGCCGGTGGTGACCTCGACCACGTTGGGGAAGAAGTCGCGCATGAGGGCGAGAAACAGCTGCGTGTCTTCCGTCAGAAACTTTGGCAGGTTGGCGTCGCGGATGGCGCGGACGAGAAGCGGCTCCTCGTCAGCACTCGGTTCGGCCCGCTTCAGCCGGCCTGCCAGCACAAGAATGGACTTGACCGCGCGCATGCCGAAATCGTAGTGGTCTTGCTTCGACAGCTGCTGAGAGGCGAGGGAGTACAGACGCACCATCTTCTCCGCCAGCGCGCCGGCGTTGACGTAGCCCTCGGAGTAGAACATGATCTCGGCAATCAGCGCGTAGTTGGGGATCATCATGCAGATGGGACGGAACAGTGCCTTGAGGTTGTCGGGGAGCTCGGTACGCCCTGCGTAGCCCGGGTTCATCGTGATGAACACGCCAAAGTTCCGGTGCAGCTTGATCTGATGGCCCTCAAACGATAGGGAGCTTTGCCGGTTGGCGATGGCGGTGGTGATGTCGAGCATCTGCTGCGCCACCACGGAGAGCACCTCCAGCTCGATGCGGTTGAACTCGTCGAAGCAGGCCCAGGCACCGCCTTGCGCGAGGCCGGCGAACATCTGGCTCATCATCTTGTAGTTCAGCCCATCGGAGCAGTTGAAGACGACCACCTGGCGAGCGAGGGCTTTGCCGAGGTCCTTGACGGACTCGGTCTTGCCCGTACCCGCGGGGCCTTGCGGGGCGGCACCTTTTTGCATGTGGAGGGCAGCAGTGCACGTCAGAAAGGCGCGCTCCGTCAGCGGCGTGATGACGAGACGAGCCTGGTTGCCAAGGTACTCGTACCCGTAGGACAGCTGAGCGGCCCCGTGACGAATGACACAATCGCGAGCCCCGCTTTCCGGGAACGGCTCCGTCCAGTAGAACCGCAGCTGCTTCTGCCAATCAAAGTCCACGACGCTGCTGGTCTTGGCGTCAGAAAGCTGCGCGCACACGTCCCGGCAGTGCACATCCACGACGATCAGGTTTGTCACGATCGTCCGTGCCAGCGACGAAAGGTCTCCCTTCACCAACTCCACCGTCTCCAACAGCTGCGCTCTGAACCACGTCATGTAGTTGTCCCACGCCGATTCGTCCGTCACGGTGTTCGAGATCACCCGCTCTACATCGCCGGTCCAGATAATTTGGTCGGTTGTCGAGACACACTGTGCAGGGTGGGCAAAGAACCATTGTGCGCGTTTCTGGTGCGAGTAGTCGGCAACACAGGCGGCCATCCTGTCGTACAGCGTCTCGCGCATCGCCTTCTCCACATCGTTGAGCCAACTCTCCACGTTGCCCATGATCTTGACCTCGCTTGAGAAGACCACAACTTCGCCCTCGGAGCTCCTCATGCTCGTGATCGTCTTGGGGTTTGAAAAGATGAGCTCCTTGATGTTGTCGAAGCACTTCTGCAGGTGCGGCTGCACCGCCAGCGGGTTGCGCGAATCGGACAAGATGGACAAGAGCTCGTCGTTGGACAGGAAGTAGAAGCGGGGAAATGCAACGCGTTTTGTCTCGAGGTAGTCGTCGAGCTTCTTCTGGATGCGATCAAACTGGTAGCTGCACTTTTGCAGCTTCTTCAGCGCATCGCCGCCCTCTAGACACAGTGGCAGCACGTGGGCATCTGCGACGGCACGCTTCATCAACCCGGAGAAGAAGCGGTCTGCGGAGGAGAACAGCAGAGACTCATCGGGGAGCTGCCGCTTGATGTCGTCACTGGAGAAGATGAACTCGAGGTACATCCACGCCTTTTGCACGGAGACCCACTCGCGGATGACGTCCCCGACAGTGGTCAGCTTCTCCTCCCACGCCTCAATGACGTCCTTGACCTTGTCGGCAAACTTCGAGGCGAGACAAGTCTGAACAATGACCTGTTGCTCCTCCAGCTCCTCGAGGATTTCGTCCGCGCCGTCGATGACAAACGCGCCGGCCCTTCCCGCATAGGGCACGACCTTGAATATTCGGTCCCTGTAATACGCTTCGATGTTTGCCATGTGCTGCTCCAGCTCGAAAACGCCAACGGCTTGGGAGACGACGTTGGTAATCTCCTCGGTGTGGCCACGAAGTAAGCCCGACTTCTCGCACAGCCTCAGCGTCCGCGTGGAGGCGGGGAGGGGTGTGATTTTGGTGTCGGCGAATATCTGGCTCCAGTGCTCGTCCTTCAACGCCGGGTTGCACAGCTCGACGTACAACGGCAACAAGGCCTTCTCCTTGCCCAGCTCCGCGACGAGCTTCTCCGCTGCTGAACCGGGAACCAGCTTGGAACACTTGAAGGCGCGCTGGAACAGGGAGACGACAGTGTCCTTGAGCTCCTGTCCATCCAGCTCGGCAATGGGCACCTTCAGGAGCCGGTTCTGGAGCAGTTCCGTCTCCTCGGCGACCTTCCACAGTTCTTGGTATTTCCTGACGCAGTCATCCGCGACGCTAATTTCGGACCAGTTCAGGCTAGGCATTTCCAGTACTTCCGCGTACTGGTCCAGCCGACGCGCCTCCTGCCGACAGCGATTTACGCTGTCCTGCACTCTGACCAGCTTCTTTGTGGCAAGGCCACCTTCGTTTGCTTCGGTGGAGCCAAAATTATCGTCAAGTCTTTTTTGTGTTTCCTGCAGACCGGCGACCATCTTGTCGTGCTCCGTTGTCACGCGATCGCGAATTTGGGGCAGACTGAGTTTGTGGAACTGTTGCGCGTTGTTGAGGGCGGTGAGCACAGGGTCCTTGAGGCTTTGACTGAGATTTACCTCGTCCGCGGCTGCACCTGTTCTCTCCGCCACTTCGCTGCACAGTTGGAAAAGGCTTTGCAAGACGGATACGCGACGGAGGTAGGTTTCCAAGTACTCGTCGGCCTCGTGCAGCTTCAGCACCCAGCCGACGTAATCCTCAAGCACGAGCTCCGGAGTGTCCAGCTGCGTGACCCACTGGCACTTCTCGCTTTCCACTGCGTTGTACTGACTCTCGCTCATACCACGCAGGAAAGTGCAAAAGTCAGCAATGATTTGCTCTAGTGTCGCCGCTGCTGTCGAAATTGCAGCGTCGCTGGAGACGTGTATGGTTCCAACGTGCCAGCTCGACAGTCTCTTGACTTCCGTTTGCAGCTTCATGGCCTTTGAGAATTGTGCGCGAAAATCGGCCACCATCGCCCCTGTCACCGTGGAAATACCAGAAGACAAGTTTGCCGCCCACTTGGTCGACACCGCGTCCCATTGGGAGGAGAATTGCGCCACAGAGACAAACGCTTCGTACGCGGGAAGCTTTCGTTCTGCCTCGTCGTAGTCGCCCTCAATTTGTCCGACAACGACATCAATGTGTCGGCCCAGAAAAGCATCGCTGGCGAAGTGTTGAGAAAGGGTCATGGCTGCCTCCCGCACTTTCTCCGGGTTGCCCACTTTGGTAGAGCTCAGCGCGGTTGGAATTTCGCTCAACGATGTCAAGCTTCGCGAGATGGTGTCGCGGCACAAAGCCAGTAGCTGTTCCCGCTGCGGCAAAAGTGACAGCTTCTCGTCCTTGACAACGCACTCCACTCGGAAGAGCCAAGTAGAAGTCCGACACGCATCGCGGCTGCTGAGAAGGCGGCCGAGTTCGTGCATAGTGGTGCAGGCTTGCTGAAACACTGCCTCGTGCTGCATGTGGTGGGCAAGGCGGGTGAGTTGCGCAACGTTCTGGTACGCCACGAGCACCCGCTTCTGCTCACGCTCGCGTTGGCGTAACTCGCTTTGGAGGACTTCCCTGTTCACAACGCCGACCACCGAGTTTGCCTTGTTCTCCGTCAAGGGGGGCAGCGTGGCGACACTCCTCTCCATGTCCGTTGTCTTCTCCATCACCACGGAAACTATGTCAACCAGTACCTCGGCGGTGTATTTTTTGAGCTCGCGGAGGTGCTTGCTCTGTGTATTGATGAACTGCTCTGTGGTGAAGCCAGTGTCGCTCTTTCTCTCAGGGAACATCGCCAAACTACGGACCATTTTCGTCTTTCCCTGCGCAGCACTCTTCGAGAGAGGCACACCTCGGCTTCCTCTGGTAGGGATCGCAACATCGGATGTCGCACCGCCATCATCGCGATCCCCCACAGTAACGCGCAGATTGAGCACCGACTTCGTCAACAAGGCAACCTCTCCGCTGAAGACACTTTGCGAGAGCAGGAGTTGCTTGCCCACGAAGGCACGGCTGCGGTTGAACTTTTTTTGCCGCAGGGCGTGAACGAGGCGGCTGAGAGCCTTAGTCTTGAGGTACGTCCGGAAGAAGCCGAGCTCGCGCAGCTCGGCGAACATTCTCGCCTCCCTGCGCCAGTCGTCAACTGTCCCCAGCGTCTCGAAGGTGGACTCCATGCGGTTGACATGGACAACGTGAGTTTTAGTGACGATGTAGTAGTTGTTCGGACGGTTTGCTTTCGAGACGGCGCGGATGTGGTACGGCTCGAAACTCAGGCCATCGTCGACCCTCGCGAAAAATACATGGTTGAGCGGAGGTATCGGCTTGCCTTGTGCGCGGAGGTCTTCCAAGAGGGAGAAGAACCGTCTCGCATCGTCGACCGTTGTCAGCGGAGCATTCACCAGCTCCGATAGCATTGTCGAGTGCTGCTCTTGAATTTTATAGCTGTTCTAGAAGTCAACAAACGGAGCCCTCGAGCGCGCACAAAGAGAGTGGTCCAACTACAAAACAACAACAACAAGGCAGCGAGGAGAAGAGGGGAGTGAAGCAGCAATCGTTTGCGAACCACCGCCGCGATGCAGCACCAAAGCCGCCCAGTTCCGAACGCCACGGACGAGGCACTCGTTCTTCCACGGCTGCTATGTGAAGAGCGGGGACGGCGGCGAAAAGCAGGCGGGGGACAGCCCCCCCCCCCCCCCCCACCACCACCACCACCCCCACTTCCGCTCCCAACTCTCTCTCCTTACCATCCGTCCCTCTGCTGTCAGGGCCCGGCCAATGTGCCCCTCCCGCTTCACGCCGTGCTGCTCTTCCTCTTCTTCCCCTTTGTCCTTTCACCACTCCGCCAGACAACTCCTCCTTTCGTCGCTTCTCACCTTCACCACCACCCACCCCCTTCACCACTCACCTCCCTTCACACTGTTTTTCTCCCCTTTTCATCTCTAGTCATTCTTTCGTAGTACACACGTAACACTTCACACCTCACCAACTATCGCTCTTCATCTCTCTCTCTCTCTCTCTATTTACATAACAGAGGATTCATCTCCTTCCCAACCCACCCACCAACCACACTCTCAGTCCCCCCCCCCCCACCTCCAAATCACTGCCACAAAGACCACTACTCACCACACCGACGAACCATCCACACCACCATGCACTCTCACCACACTCTCCTCGTCATTGCCCTCATCGCCGTGGCGGTGTGGCCCCACGCCCAGGCACAGGAAGTCGTCACTGGCGGTCGCTGTGCCCCCGCCAGCGCAACCGAAGGCGACA